>JAVJIF010031352.1:0-263530 GCA_038442645.1 Agave tequilana
TTTACAAATGATCACTTGAGGCACTTAACATTTTAAGAGAAGAATGAACAATTGAGTAGTGAGATAGTGAGCCCAGATTTGCTTTCTTATTATAAATAACAAAACAATTCTCAGCTTTCTAAATCACCTTCTCCAAAACCTTTTCTAAAAGTTGCAATTTCTCTTTTAATCATCTCTTTCTTTCCATTCTCTTTTTCATAAAAAACGAACACAATTCCTTATTTTTAAATGATTCACCGAAAAGCTTCCATCGCATTCCTCCTCTTGGACACGACCCGTTAGCCACAAGCTACACGGTAATCTCTTAAACTCTTTGAATCTTCCTTCTATTAGCAATCAGTCAGCGCGCGACCAGTTTATCCCTTTGACGATGCGATCGATGGGATTCCCTTCTCGCCTGGTTCGGGGAATCGGAGAACAGAAGGTTGGTAGAACTCTCTTGTTACTTCTCAAACTGCCTCCACTTGGAAATTCCTTCTTGCCTGGTTCCGGAGATTCCTTGAGAGGGAGGAAGATCTTAGGGTATCAGCACCCTGATTAGAGAAGTAGTTCTCTGAATTCTTGGAAGTAAGAGAATAGATCTCTGTTTAGCCGTCTCTCTCTATTTTTCTGCCCCTCTCTCTATTTTTCAGCCTCTCTCTCTGTGCGTGTCTTCGTATGCCTCGGTGGGCTATTTATAGGGAGAGCAGGGGTATAATTGTCCCTTGAAAATCTGGAAACAGATTGAGTCAATTTGTTTAAATCTGGAAAGTAGCCTTGCTGCGAGGCTAGAATCAGCTTCTGTGAAGTTAGGAATAGCAGGTAGGTCGATCTCGTGATCTGTTTGATTCTTTCCAAATAACGGAAAGATCTCCCCTGATCTTCTTACTTATTTTAGGAGAGTCAAGAGATTATGGTAAACAACTACCAAATTTGATCTCAGATTTGATCTCGATTAGATTTGATCTTGAATAGATTTGATCTCATCTGAGATTTGATTGGTCAAAGGTGACCATAAAAGACCCACAGCGGAGCTGGAAGGAGCATTTGGCGAAGTCAGAAGAAAGCTCTTCAGCGGAGCTGGATAAAATCTGTGGCGAAGCTACCGACCATCCTTCTGCGTGATTGTGTGTGGCTTCGAGCGAAGCTAACTCTCTGCGGAGTTAACTGAGCGCTTCAGGCGAAACTGTAAGTTAGCTCACTGATAGAGCTTTGAATAGCTTCAAGGCGAAGTTGGACAAACTTAGCCTCTCAGGTGAGGCTATCTCCTCGGGCTCATGTGATGCTAAGTGTTGAGCTAACCTAGCATCTTAGACCTGCTTAGGTCTCTTCAAAGACAATCTGGGCTCACTGTCTGCTTCACTGGATTAGTAGAGTCCAAGTTGCTGATTTGTCCCTCGGAGATGGGTACAAAGGTTCGTCAGCTTGATTGCCACTTGTCTTTTGTAAATGTCAACAAGTTTAGACATTGTTCACCCAGTCAGGAATCTTGTCTTTTTTAAAGTGTCAACAGTGGGCTCTCACATGACGTGAAAGGTTTGGTGCCTTGGAGGTGGATGCATGAGCTTGATGGACACATACAAAATTGATGCACCGTTATTAAGAAAATTTGGTGGGAGGACCGCCATGTTTGGAGACTTAAAGAATAGTGCTTGTGTGTTTGGTGGTAACTATCTCTAAACTCCTATTTTATTTACATGCTTTTACATTAATAATTTTAGCATGTTTTTATGTTCATGTTTTGGTTTTGTGCTTCATGTGGTGTATACTTGCTTAGATGTAGTTTTCATTAAAACTTCTGTATATATTTGTACAAGTAGTGAGAAATATTTGATTCTTATATGTTTGCACTTCATTGCTTATTTGTACTCATTACAGTACATGTATAACCTAGTTTTGATGATTCCTTCATTTATACTTGTTTTGCCTATTTTTTTGCATGTTTTGCTTCATGTATATGTAATTTTTATCCAAAACTAATAAATATACATGTATACCCTTGAGTCTCTTGCCATGCAAATTCTATCATAGGCTCATTTTTGTTTAGGATATGTATGTATATTTTTAGTTTTGATAGAACATACATATGCCTTGAAGTTTGTTTTTAATGAAAATAAACGTTTATGATTTTCATGTTTTTGATAAAAGGAAATTCATGTTTATTTGAGCCTTAATGATCATTTTCATGAAAATGCTATTTACATAACCTTTGTACACTCACATTATTTTTGTTTACTCATGATTTTGTTTCATGAGCACATTTTTGAGCTTTATAGATTTCGAGAGACAACTTTTGTGTATTTGGTATATTTCATGAGATACACATGATTTGATTTCATATTTGAAGGATCTTTAACTAGTTTTTCAAAAATTACTTTAACTAGTTATTTATTCTTTATTTGGTAGTGTTTTCAAAATACAACTATTTTCAAATTATGCAAAATATTTTCAAACTCTTATTTTTTTTGAAAACCCCTACCAACCCTTAAAGGGCGGATGGTTGGGTGACCATACCTTGTATGCTCTAAATTGAAAATCTTTTAAACATGAGTATGAATAGGTTGGATAGATAAAAGATATACACATGAACTTCATGAAATTTTATCTTTGTATACTCATATTTGTTTCTATATATGTAGGCTTCATACTATCAAATAATATCAATTTCAATTGGCATTTTATTTCATACATATATATGATTTGATTGTGCTTATTTTACACTCTTTACATGTTTAAATCACAAATTACATTTATGCTAATCTTGACTTAAAGTTAAATATAAATTGTATCTCTATAAGCTTATGCATTATTTTCAGTTGGTACTTTGATTGACATTTTATTAGGTATCAAAATATACCATATATTGCAATTGGTAAAAATATAAAATATTTTACTTTCAATTGGTATCAATATTTACAATGTTTAAATTTCAATTGGTATCAAAATTTACAATGTTTCAATTTCAATTGGTATCAAAATTTACCATATATTTTCAATTGGTATCTAAATATTTTTACCTTCATTGGTATCAAAATTTGTTTTGCTGACTTAAGAGAATTCAAATTTTGGGTTTAAGAAATTTCAAAATTTTGCTTTAAGTATTATCAAAATTTGTGTTAAAAATGTTTTGATATGTATTGCCTATATGCAAGGGGAGCTTAACGTCTCTTCTTTATATAGATTCATGTTGAGTGTGTCTTATATTGAGGAGCTTGACATCTCTTCTTTATGTGGTGCACGTGTGTAGGGGAACTTAACATCTCTACTTATGCATTGTATATTATGCTTTATGTGAGTTAGAGTTTTGTCATCCCTTCTTCATGTAATGCATGTATACAGAGGAGCTAACTTACCGTCTTCCTCTTCATGAATAGATATCGCATATATATCTTTATTATTTGATTTATTTTCACCCCTTTGTTGATGATTGACAAAAAGAGGGAGAATGATTTTGAGTTTATATATGCATATTTAGAAATTGAGTTTATGCATATTCTATATTTTATGTTTATACAAAAAGGAGTAGAAGGATTTTGAAAGTTTATACAAAAAGGGGAGAAAGTTTTTGGGGAAAAGAAATTTTGATTTATGCATGTTTCTCTTACCTTGTTTATGCATATATATTTATTTAGTTTTATACACTTCATTGCAATATTTATTTGTTTATGTCATACATGAGTTAAGGGAAGCTTCTATGAAACTTAACTTTAATCCATGCATATATAACTCCATGAGTTTTGTAATCATCAAAAAGGGAGAGATTGTTGGCCCAAAGGCCTATCGCTCTAGTTTTGATGAGGATTAACTCATGTAGTTATAGTACTAATGATCTTATGTTTAATTAAGTCTCAGATATTGGATCAAGATCTCAGTAGGTGTTTAGCTTCAACAAAGGATTTGAAATCAAGTTTTGGACCTAGCACGTGTTGATTCAAGAGCTCGCGCATCAAGTCGCATCATGAACTCAAAGAGGAGTCTAGCTCATTGGATCAAGGTTTGGACCAAATCAAGAGAAGAAGAAGATTTTCAAGAGAAGACTTGTATCATGGTTATAAGTGTCAAGATTTTTTTTAGATAAAATGTAAATGATAGATTAGTTGGTGGATTGCTCAAGTTCATATACACTCACACACAAGATTTATATGTGTTTTCATAAAAGAGTTTTCGTTTTGAAAAATACCGGTTTGATTTTTAAGCTTCAAAATATACATGTGTTTTATCATAATTTATTTTAGAGCTTATTGTCAAAAACATATATATTTCATCATATATGTATAGTGGATCATATCCATACATACTAAACTTCAAAAGTGTTTAAAATATCCTGTTTTTGTATTTGGAGAACTTTTGGAAAAATTGTTTTTGAAAAATACAGGTTTTTGTTTAAGGCAAAAATTCTATATTACAAAATAGTTCAAAATGTTTGCAACATGTTTTGATTTTTACTCAATCATGTTTGTATATCAAAGCATATTAATGAACTTATTTTTGTAGAATTTTTGAGAATTTATGGGATTTTATTGAAGGTAAAAAGACCGAGTTTTTATCCTTAAAAAATGTTGGAATGGCCTTCTGCCGGTCGACCGGACGGTCGACCGATCCAGAAGTCAGTCGACCGGGCGATCAACCGATGTGCACAAACGTGCATAGCCTGTTTAGGCTGGAGGGCTGGTCGACCGACCCGTCGTCCGCCAGAGAGCTGTGCTCTTTGGTCTTGCACCGGTCGACCGGCGGTTGACCGGCAGAGAGTTTCTGCTACTTTATACAGGCCTCGGTCGACCGGCCGGTCGACCGATGGCTCAATGGTCCGAAATTTGTCCGTTGGCCGGTCGACCGGACGGTCGACCGACAGCAGGATGGATATCCTACTGAGTTGGCCTCCAATGACCATATTTTGGGAGCCTATAAATTGGGCTTCCCTTGGACTGTTTTGGACAAGATTTTAAGTGGGTTTTCAAGATAGTTTTACCTACACTTCTAAGTGTTTATATCCACTTGTATTAGAGCCAAATACTTTCATATCAAAAGGAGAGTCATTCAAGAGTGTATTGAAAAAGAGATTTCTTGAGTTTTTCACCACCAAAATCAATCCTAGTTTTCTCACACACACTTGAGCTATCCATTGCTATATCAATCCTATAGGGATCTTTGTAGTGATAGTGTTTTAGCTGATCAAAGTGTTGTGATCACCAAAAGTGTTCTACTTTTTATTTGAGGAGGCGGACTTGCGGGTTCGCGTTGTTTCGAGTTCTAGTGAGAGCTCAGTGTAGAGGTGCGGCTTAGCATGCTAGTGTGCTTGTGATGTGTAATTCTTGCGGGAACAAGAGAGGGACTAGTGAGTCCAAGGAGTTCTAGTGTGAATTCGTTGTAGGTGTTGCGGCACCGAGTGATCTGGTAGGATCGATTTTAGTGGAAATCCTTCATAATGTTGAAGGCGGGGACGTAAAGCAAGGGTACTCGAACCTTGAAATAAATCTCCCATGTTTGCGATTGCTCTCTCTCATCTCTCTCTTGTGTTTATATCTTGCATGTTCTTATTGTTCATATTCATTACTTACTTGATATACTTGTGCTTATATTGATATATGCTTGGGGATTGTTTGCTCACACTTGTATTCAACCAAGAGAGCCATAGCGGCACCTCAACTCTTATCTAGAGGAATCTTGAGGAGATAGTCTAGAGCCCTTCACCGGGAATTCGGCTACACTTTTGTGCTATACTTAATGTGTTTAGCTTCATAATTTGTAGTTTGCATAAATAGTTTTTAATTCTGCATTAATTCATTATTAGATTAGCTAGTTACCTATTCATCTCCCCTCTAGGTGATTTCAGTATCCGTGCCAAGCAATGGGCCTAATTATGCCAAACCACCAGCCTTCAGGTTTTCGCTTCTCAATCCCCAACCTTGGACACCGATTTGGCGAGAGTAACCTTCTAACAACTTCCCCCTTAGGTCAATCCCTATTTGAGTGTGAGATGTCCACGTCTACTCAATTTTATGTTAGGCTGGGTTAGTGAGTGAGGAGATTATTTTTGGGCTAAGGAAAGGGTAATGACTTTCCCACCTTATCTTATTTAAGGATATGCCCTTAGTCTTTTTAGTGCAGTGTATAGTATAAAGCAAAAGGTAACATTCAAGCAATATGAATCACTCAAAATATGTTTCTTAAGCTATATGCAATGCACACATACCTTTGCTCCAGCACTCTTCAACAGTAATGTAGATAAACAAAATAGACAGATGCCTCAAGATGCAGGAGTCTAAATATTTTTTAGCATTTACAAAGCAACAACTTCTGTTGATTAGAAATATATACAGAGTAAGTTAAATAGATAAACTAATAACTACAGAGAGCTAATCTCTGAAAAGCAACCTGCCTAAAAATAAAATAAAATAAATAAAATAAAAATTACATTGAAGAAGAAAAGAAAAGCTAAACTAAATCTCTCTAGAGTGGTGCCTTTTTTGCCTTCAAGGTATGAGGGTATTTATAGGAGAAAACCAGAGGGATAGAAAGCGTATGAAGATAGAAAGATCTGGATATTTCTGAATTTGAATTCTCCCCTTATCTCCAAACTTGATTTAATTTATCCAGAAATTCAATTCTGATCTGCAGGCTGTTGGCGTGTGATTTTTGAATATCACTTAATAATGATAGAATTGGAACGGGTGATCAACAGAAGCATTATAGCCCTTTAAGTCTTCTTTATGTAACATCTTGAATCAATAGATTTGAGTTTCAGTAGCGAAAGTTATGATTAAAATGCTAAACTGTATCCAACGTGAATCTGAATTTAACTTGCTTTATTTTATCCGTTGATCTTCTCTCTATCCATTTAACCTCTTTGATTTTCAGTTTGTCTTCTAGAATTGATAAGATACATTTATCTTCAGTAAAACCGATAGGGTTTTTAAACAATCCATTTTTTCCTTGAAATTAGATAATATTATCTTATCTGATATATCTAGTTTTCAGATAAGATAGATTCTAGAACATTTGGATTTTAATCGATCCCCTTTCTTTTGAACTTTTGAATTTAATTGGATAAATTTCATGATTATCTTCTCCCTATCATATCCTGTGATTGGTAGTGAAAAGTGCATTTTTATCATTATATTTACCATCACATTTTCATATTTATTCATATAATTCTGCACATTTATTAATATTTTGTGATTTATTGTGTGCAGGCCTTGAGTTCTTATTTTAATAATAAATAAAGCCTAAAAGAAGCCCAAAAGCCCATATTCAAGCCCAAGTGCAAAAGTGCAAATATTAATTGTCAAAATTGCAAATACCAAGGGCCAAAGTTGCAAATATTAAAAGAAGAGGGAAGGATAGACTTCTATTCAACCCTAAAAACTTGCAGATGAGGATAAAGCCAAAGAAGGAGAATTTAAGATCACAAATTCGTGGATAAAAGATTTGAGATTTAGGTAACGTGATTCCCAAGTTATATCCAAATCCAAATATTAAGAGCCAGGATGCAGCTTCCAGAAGGAAACGACCAGATGGACGGACCAGGAGAAGCCACGCGCGAAAGCGCGTGGCCAGCCGCCACCACCAGGCCGCGGAAACGCGGCCCAATGTTTTGATTGAGATTTTACCTGCACACAAAAATAAGGAATTAGATTTAGAACAAAATGTGAAAGTGCTCAATTCGAATCCGCGGTAGCAGTGGCTATGCGGGTCGTGATCCTCAGGGAGGGACTAGCGATGGAAGCTTTATCAATAAGTTATCTCTAAAGTTTTTATTAATTTAAAGTTAAGTTAGAAAGAAAGAAGATAGAGAAGAAGAAATGATATTTACAATGGAAGAAAAAATTGAGAGAATGTGGTAGTGTGAGATCTAAACTAAAGAAATAAAAGAAAGCAAACTACACATACATACCTCTTCAGTCTGCTTACCTTTGAACCGTTGCGACGATTTACCTTTTCTTGGAAGGCGTACAAGTATGGCGTATAGGATCGTCCGCCTTCTTGATCTACACTATGAAAATAAAAGACAAACTATGAAGACTTGTTCATCGCCATAGGCCATCAAGGGCTCTTCTTCGGCTAGGCAGTCTCGAAGCAATTGGTTCTCATGGTGAGCAAGACATTAGAGAAACAACAATAAAAGAAAACAAAAACTGAGATACACAAGAATCAACAAGAATAAAAGAACATAACATAATAAAAAAGAACGAACCTCGATTCGATTTATTTTACAATGGCGGAAAAGCAAAACTTACATCGATTGTCACCCTCAGTACAAGTAGATCTCCTTCCTCCATGAGAACATCATCTCCTCTCAGTTTACAAAAAGAAAAAATAGAAATTACAAAAGAGAAAAGAAAATCTAAACTAGAAGAAGAAAGCCTAAAACCCTAGATTTGGCTCTCTGGCTCTGCCTCTGGACGCCCTTTACGGTTGCTCTGCAGGGGTATTTATAGGTGCAGAAGGTAGTAGAGTCCCAACACAACTCTCCCACGAAAACCCGTAGTCAGATAAGACTGAATTGCCGCAGAAACGCGGCTTGGGCCGCGTTTCCGCGGCCTGGTGGTGGCGGCTGGCCACGCGCTTTCGCGCGTGGCTTCTCCTGGTCCGTCCATCTGGTCATTTCCTTCTGGAAGCTGCATCTTGGCTCTTAATCTTTGGATTTGGATATAACTTGGGAATCAAGTTACCTAGATCCCAAATCTTTTATCCACGAATTTGTGATCTTAAATTCTCCTTTTTTGGCTTTTATCCTCATCTGCAAGTTTTTAGGGTTGAATAGAAGTCTATCCTTCCCTTTTCTTTTAATATTTGCAACTTTGGCCCTTGGTATTGCAATTTTGACAATTAATATTTGCACTTTTGCACTTGGGCTTGAATATGGGCTTTTGGGCTTCTTTTAGGCTTTATTTATTATTAAAATAACAACTCAAGGCCTGCACACAATAAATCACAAAATATTAATAAATGTGCAGAATTATATGAATAAATATGAAAATGTGATGGTAAATATAATGATAAAAATGCACTTTTCACTACCAATCACATCCCCACACTTATCTTTTTGCTCATCCTCGAGTAAAAATCAAAGAGAAAAAGAAAATTAATCTAACCTAACTCACTTTCGTAGGAATCACGGTTGCACTTAGCATGTGCAACAAGCCGTTAAACCCCTAGGTTACCCTAGAGGACGAGTGTTGTCTCATGAGGGTTTTCAGCGGATTACACCCACAAAATCCATAAAAAGAAAATATTTGAAATACTTTTGAAAAGACTAAGTAATCTATAAGTTTTTAGGATCCTCATTTTTATTCATTCTTAGACTTAGTCTTTATAAAGTAAATTGTTATCCATTTTAGGTAAGGGTCAAAATTGAACTTCTAATATAGTCTTTTTCATTACCAAAAATCATATTCATCCTTATGAATTTATACTAAGAATTCCTTAACTTGGACTCTCATGCCCCTTTATTATTTATTTATTTATATATACTTTTTTTTTGATATGTATAACTCATCTAATTTTCTTTCGTGTAAGTATCAAGGCTTCTTGAGGCCCTCATACCTAACTAATTGACTATTAGATGTGTTAGTACATATATAAGTAATTTTTCCTTAATTTCCTTAGGCTTTGTCAATCCACCCATGTAACGAACTTAAAGTCGATGACTCCCAAACCGGTTGGCTTTAGGGCACCAGGTGAGAAAACACCCCGCGGACTCAAATTCGAGTGAACTAGGCCCCAAAACTAAGGACTTTATTTTATTTATTCACCTTTAGGCATGAATACTTATGCTTCTTGAGGTACATGTATCAGCTTAATTAGTGATTTTCTTTTTTTTTATATATATATAGGGCACAAGAGTCTTTGTCTTAGAATCCTAGATATGCATTAGGTATGCACATTTCATTAAGGTAAAATTAAGACTAACTACTTATTCAATTTCTCCTCCTATACCTAAAAATTCAACAATTTATTTATTTTGACCAAGTTTTTAGAAATCCTAATCATGATTTTCTTAATTTTTAAGACTAACTTAGATTTCTTTCAAAAGATAAGTCAAAATATTGTCCTTTTTATAATATTTTTTTATTAGCAAATTTTGGTTAGTTTCTAACTATGTTAGTATGTTAGTAAAGCCTACCCCCACACTTATCTCTTGCATTGTCCTCAATGTATAATGTATGCATGTATGCATGAAAAAGAACAAGGGAAGGCAGAAGTTACCTTGAGGTGGTGGTTCCGGTGGTGGTCTAACTGGTCCACGAAATGCGGCCCAATCAACTTTTTGTGGGATTCGGAGGAACCCACCAGAAATTTTTCTTATATAACCCACTATAATGTATGTATGATTATTTTTAAACAAGTCCACCCCATCAAATTTTCAATTTCATAATAAATTTCAGAGTCAATTGTGTCAACCTTCTTGTCCCAAAATGGAGTATGAAAAGATGGAATGATTGACTTGGACGTGGGAAGTACGGGAACGAATACTGACTCAGGAAAGAAACTTAAATCAAGTAATGGTTCAGGAGTCGGGCTAGGTTCAGGAAGTGGGTCCAAATCAATAAGTTGAAGCTCAAGTCCACAATCATCTTCCCACAATGGAATGTGACTCAATGGTGGTGATTCAAGTTCAGGAATGATATGAGTGGGGATCAAAACTGACTCAAAAATATTACCTAAGTCGGGTAACAAAACAGGAGTCAATAATGATTCGGAATTTGAACTTGATCATATATTTGAGAATCTAGGTCACATATCTCATTGAGTTCAATCTCATAAAAATGAGAACTTGCCATTTATCCATGGGATTTTTGAAAATTGCACAATTGGTCAAGTTCAATATGATCATCAAAAATGGGTGATTCAAATTCATGATGAATTGGCACAGGATCCAATGTTGACTCGGGAAAAGTAAAATCAGGTGGAGACACTGAGTCATTATTGAATCAGGAAGTAGAATTGAATCATCAGGTGGGAGATCATGATCATATTCATGCTCAAGTTCTATTTCAGGAAAGGAAGAACTTGTCAAACTATCAAAAGTTGGAGTTTCGGCAAGTTCACATGGTGGCACTGAATTAGAATCTTGTTGTCCAAAGCAACTTGGTTCGTCGGCTCTAAGAGAGTGGTCAGCGAAAGCAGAATTGCCGGACGGTGAGAACGTAAAGATTGAACCATCATATCTATATCATGATCACGGGCTAATCTAGCCTGAGTCATGGCTGGAAGCATCTTTTCATAGTTGATAGGTGCATCATGTTGTGATTGGACTTGAAAGGATGAAGTGTAATCGTGATGAAGTTGTGAGTCGGTGGACTCACGCATAATCATGTCTGCGATTGATGGTAATTGTTGCTTGGACTCATGCATACTTATCATTTCCCTGATAGATGGTATTCTATTCTGAATGGGTGGATCTGAGTATGACTCTTGGGAATATTGTGGACAAGGTGGAGACGGAGGACAAGTCGGTTGAAAATTGGACTCGGGGGAAATGAAACCCCATGAACTCTGTGAAGAGTTGAAAATATGAAAATTATGGTCATAAGATGGGGGTATGGGTTATATTCATTCGGATAAGACCATTCCGGCACACTAGGTTGGTCAAAATTATGATATGCCGGGTTGGTAATATCCGAAAAATAGTTAGGTGTGTAATATGGATTAAAATTGGAAAAATTATTATTATATGCCATATCACACCAACACAACAAAGAAAAAGAAAACAAACAAATAAACAAACAAAAAAATTCTAACCTAAGTTAGGGTAGACCTATGACCTAGACGACTCCTAACTGTTTAGACTGTCCACGGGAGGTAGGGTGCAGACTTTGACCACAAGTTAATCAGCCAGGTCAGGGCAAGAGTGGTGGGAGGTTTTCCGTCAAAGACGTTCTTAATTAAATAACCACCAGTCTTCGGGCTTTCGGCCCTCAATCCCCTTCCTAGACACTGATTGGCAGGAGTCAACTTCCAGCACTGTTCCCCCTTAGGATAATCTCCTAATTGAGTCCGAGATGTCCCTAGGGCCAACGTCTACTAATTTTAAGTTAGGCTTGGGTTAGTGAGTGCTTGGGATATGATTTTTAGGCTAAGGAAGGGTGATGAAATCCCCACCTTATCTTGTTAATGGGTTATGCCCTTAAAATAAATTTGTGCAAGTGTACAAAATATGTAAATAAGATTCACTCAAAGCATCAACAAGAGATGAGTCCTATTCTACATGCAATGCGAACGTACCTTGCTCCAGCACTCTTCAACAGTAAAATAAAGGAATTGAAAAGACACGTGCCTAGGATGCAAACGTCTAATCAATTTTTATCTTTTACAACAAATATTTTACTGTTGAATTAATTAGCAGTATACAGGTTTATCACAGAACAAATTTTACAGAGCAGAAAATAAATCTTGCACTTTTTAGCAACCTGCAGAAAGATACGTCAGTAGTTCACTACTATTGCCGCGGATCCGCGGCTATTGCCGCGTTTGCGCGGCAGATGAGTAGGCTCTGCTGCTCTGCCTTCTAGGGTAGAGGCACAGAGTTGCTATATGTCCACTTCTGCTGTTGTTTTTCTGTTCTCCAAACCTGCAAACAGAAAAGAATAAACAAATTAGTTAATAATTTTTTTATTATTAGAGAATAACTTACCGTCCCTCCCCGGCAACGGCACCAATGCTTTTGATTGAGATTTTACCTGCACACAAAAATAAGGAATTAGATTTAGAATAAGATGTGCAAGGTGCTCAATTCTAATCCGCGGTAGTAGTGGCTATGCGGGTCGTGATCCTCAGGGAGGGACTAGCGATGGAAGCTTTGTCAATAAGTTATCTCTAATGTTTTTATTAATTTAAAGTTAAGTTAGAAAGAAAGAAGATGGAGAAAAAGAAGTGATATTTACAATGAAAGTGAAGAAAGATGGAGATGGTGATCTAAACTAAAGAAATAAAAAGAAAACTAAAAACTATACATACCTACCTCTTCAGTCTGCTTACCGTTGAACCGTTGCTATGACTTACCTTTTCTTAGAAGGCGTACAAGTATGGCGTATAGGATCGTCCACCTTCACGATCTACACTACGAAAAGAAAATAATGGCAAGAGAAAACTTCTTCTTCTCCATCTTCTTTCTTTCTAACTTAACATTAAAATAATAAAAACTTTAGAGATAACTTATTGACAAAGCTTCCATCGCTAGTCCCTCCCAGAGGATCACGACCCACATAGCCACTGCTACCGCGGATTAGAATTGAGAACCTTGCACAACTTGTTCTAAATCTAATTCCTTATTTTTGTGTGCAGATAAAATCTCAATCAAAACATCCTGCATGAATTAGGACATTAAGACAAGTTATTTGAAATATTCATTACAGAATATATGTAGGAATGTAATAATATTTATGCAATATATGTGTCCAAATAATTTCCATTTCTATTTTCTCCACCTTCTCAATCTACCACTTTTCCTAACTTAATTGTAACTCTATTTTTCTCTTTTCTTTTAAGAAGCTAGAGAAGAATTTAACCATTAATTGTAGCATAAAAGAGAACTTGCTAAAAAAACATCCATCGCTAGTCTTCCTTATGGATCACGAGCCGCATAACCACTTGCTATAGCGGTAGAATTGAGCACCTTGCACTACAGTTTTAAAAGTTCTGATATTCTGTATTCTTATATGCAGGTAGAACCTCAATTAAATTTTGGCGTCGTTGCCGGGGAGGAACGGTAAGTAATTCTCTTTTTAGATTTACATTTTTGGTTAACTTTCTTCTTTGTTCTTGGTGTACAGATTTAACAATAAGGAATTTTTGCTGCAGTGGACATATAAGTGGTCCTGGACTCTGCTCAGGAAAGCAGAGCCCAGAAGCCCTCATATTTGCTATATTACTATGGCAATCTGAGTGAACTACTAACCTATATTTTCTGCGGGTTAGCTAAATTGCAAAGTTTAATATCTGTAGCATTTGTTTCCTTTTTTGACTCACTATATATACATTTCTAACACAACAGTAAAAAGTTGATTATAAATGCTAAAAATAATTTGGACTTTGCATTTAGGCACGTGTCTATTTCATTAAATTTTCTATTTACTATTGAAGAGTGATGGAGCCAAGGTATGTGTGCATAGTATTTAGTATAAGGTTCATTCTTGTATGAAATATTGCTTGAGTGTTACTTTTTTTTATATACTTGTACACTGCACTAAATTGATTTAAGGGCTTGTCCTATAAACAAGATAAGGTGGGGAAGTCATTACCCTCCCTTAGCCCACAAACAGTCTCCTAACTCACTAACCCAAGCCTAACTAAAACTGAGTAGACGTTGGCCCTACGAACATCTCGGACTCAATAGGAGACTGACCTAAGGGTGAAGTTGATTTGAATTTGACTCTTGTCAAATCGGTGACTAAGGTTGGGGATTGAGGGGCGAAATCCCGAAGGCTGGTGGTTTGGCTTAATTAGGCCCGTTACTTTTACGCGGATACCTCATACCAATCTTGCCCCTACCTAGCCGATTAACTTGTGGTCAGATTCAACAATATACCCCCCGTGGACAGTCTAACCAGTTAGGAGTCGTCTAGGTCTAAGGTTTACCCTAACTTAGGTTAGAATTTTTTTTCTTTTTATTTGTTTGCTTATTTGTTTGTTTGTGTTTGACATTTCCTGTGTGATATGGCTTTTAACAATTATTTTTCTAATTTTAATGGTAATCCATATTACATCTCAACCTCTTTTCGGATATTACCAACCTGACATATCATAACTTTAACCAACCTAATGTGCCGGATTGGTCTTATCCGAATCAATATAACCCATGCCCCCATTCTTATGACCATAATTTAAATAATTTCAACGCTTTACAGAGTCAATGGGGATTCACCTCCCCCGAGTCCAATTTTCAACCAACTTGTCCTCTTTATCTAGCTTGTCCACAGTATTTCAAAGATTCATACTCAGTTCCACCAGTTCAAAATAGAAACCATCAATCTTGGAAATGAGTATGCGTGAGTCCAAGCAACAATCACAAAATCTGACGGACTCACAATTTCACCACAAATTTCAAAACAAAACTTCATCTTTTCAAGTCCACTCGCAACAAAACGATGAACCAATCGACTTTGAAAAGATTCTTGAAGCCATGACTCAAGCTCAAATCGCTCGTAATCATGACATAGATCTAATGGTTCAAACTCTCTATTCTCACCGTTTGACCATTTTTGATGTCGCTAACCATTCTGTTAGAGCCGAAGAATCATGTTGTTTTGGAAAAAAAGATTCCATTTCAGCACCCCATTTGAACTTGCCCAAACTCCAAATTTTGAAAATGACATTGACAGTTTGGCAAGTTATCCCTTTTCTGAAATTGAACTTGAGAATGAATATGATCCTGAACCTCAACTTGGTGATTCAATTCTACTTCCTGATTCAATAATGACTCCGGTGTCTTCACCTGATTTCAATCTTTTTTCCGAGTCAACATTAGATCCTTTGCCAATTCATCATGAAATTGAATTGCCAATCTTTTATGATCATCATATTGAACTTGACCAATTTCATACTTTTGAAAGTCCCATTGACAAATTGGCAAGTTCTCATTTTTATGAAATTGAACTCAATGAGAAATGTGACCTAGATTCTCAAATTTGTGATCCAGTTCAAATTCTCAAATCAATATTGACTCCTGTTTTGTTACCCGACTTGAGTAATATTTTAGAGTTTGTTTTGATTCCCACACCTGTCATTTTTTGAACTTGAATCACCAATATTAAGTCACATTCCATTGTGGGGAAATGAATGTGGAGTTGAGTTTCAACTTCTTGATTTGGACCCACTTCCTGAACCAATCTCGACTCCTGAACCTTTACTTGACTTAAGTCACTTTTCTGAGTCGGTATTAGCTCCCGTACTTTCTAAGTCCAAGTCAATCATTCCATCTTTTCACACTCCATTTTGGGACAAGGGTGTTGATAAAATTGACTCCGAAATTAATAAGAAATTTGAAAATTAGATTGGGTAAAATATTTAATAAAAATCATTCATATATACATCATTTTAGTGGGTTATATTAGAGAGATTTCTGGTGGGTTCCTCCAAACTTCACGCAAATTAGATTGGGCCGCATTTCGTGGACCAATCAGACCACCACCGGAACCACCACCTTAAGTTATATTTTTCTTCCCTTTCTTCTTTTTCATGCATCTATGCATTAATTTATACATTGAGGACAATGCATGAGATAGGTTTGGGGGAGGGTTCTAACATAACATAGGTTTTCTTTTTATTTAAAAAAATTTAACATTTTCTTTACTTTTAAAAACTTTTTGAAAATAGAAATAATATTTTGACAAATATTTTTGTAAGAAATTAAGTCAATTTTAGGAATAGGAAAATCAAAATTAGGATTTCTTATACTTGGGCAAAATAAGATTATTTGTTTGATTTTTAAGGTTAGGAAGATAATTTGTCAAAGTAATTTAGTCTTGTTCTTTGCCTTGATGAAATATGCGCACTTTAAACACTTACACACTTAGGGTTCAAAACAAAGATTCTTATGCCTTATAAAAATATATATATATATATATGTATCTATGAAAAATATACAAATCTAATTATTGATTAGTTAGGTACTTTGGCTTAAGAAAGCCTTGGTATTTATGCAAAAGATGATTAGATAAGTTTCAAAAAAAAATCTATAAAAATTCTCTGATTAAACTGGGTATTTGTGCTTCATAAAACATAAGTATTCACGCCTAAAAGCGGTTCACATAATAAAATTCTAAATTTTGTGGCCTTGTTTGCTCAAGTCCTTAAGTCCTTTGGGTGTTTTCTCACCCGGTGCCCTAAGACCGTTTGTTTGGGAGTCACCGATTAAAGGGTCGTTACATGGAAAATTAGAAAGCCTAATAGAACTAAGGATTAATACTATCAAAAATAAATAAATAAATAAATAAGGCATAAGAGTTAGAGTTAAAAAACCCTTAGTCAAAATTCACGGTCACAAAGGTGCATATGACTTAGGGTAAAGTAATAAACTAGATGAGAAGTACAATTTGACTCCTTACGTTGATTGATAACAAATTTTTGAATAGAGACTAAGTTTAGGAATGAAAAATTCAGTATTCCTATAACTTATAGATTACTTAAATCTTACAATAATATTTTAAATATTTTTCTTTCAAAATGTGTTTTCAAAATACTAACATTTTCCTCTTTCTTTACGGATTTTGTGGGTGTAATCCACTGAAAACCCTCACAAGACAAAACTCGACCTCTAAGGAAAACCTAGAGGTTTAATGGCTTATTGCACATGCTCAGTGCAATCGCGTGACCTGCGAAAGTGGTCTAATAATTTTTTGTTTAGTTGTTTTTCTCGAGGACGAGAAAAAGATAGGTATGGGGGTATGATCGGTCGCTAATATTGCACATTCATTATCATATTCTTAAACTTATTATAGAATAAACTCTACTTTTTCCTAATTATTGTTTAATTTATTTGCAGGCCCATTACTAAAGGAAAGGGAGAGAAACGAGCCCAAAAGCCCATCAAATTCTAATTTAAATCAGAATTATTTCGAAGTCAGTAAATCAGGACAGATCAGGTCTATTCAGATCGGTTGAAAATCAGTTAAAACATATCTCTTCAAATCAATCGGTTAAAGCCAATGATCAAAGGCCGTTTCGTCAAATCTAGGAGCTAAAACGAGAAATCCAGAACCGGATAAAATAATCTCTCGAACCAGGGACGATGATGCAGAGATAGACTTTAGGCCAGTTTTTCCTTGTTTATAGTGTGGGTTTTTTGTTTTTTGTTTTATGTAATTTTTAGTTTTATTTATGTAATTCAGAGGAGATCAGAGTTTCATAGGAGAACGAGAGTGAAGCTTGTACTAAGAGTGACACCGGTGTAAATTATTCTTCTTTTCTCTTATTGTTACAAGATTGAATTTATAGTTGCATTTGTAAGTTCTTCTTTATTTTTTGTGTCCTTCTTCTTCCTTTCTACTTTTCTTTTTTTGGTACCAATTGCTATCCGAGTGAGTCTTATAGCATCAAAAGAGCCTTGCCCTTGGGAGCGCCACCGATAGCTCATGACGATGGATTTTTAGTCTCATTCTGTATCACTTCATACTTGCATCATCTTGATGATATAATGTGGAAGAGATGGGAATCAACTCTTATGGGCTATGCGCTGATCGCCTCTACTTCAAGGTAACATCATTGCCACAGATTCAAGGTAAGTATAGGACCAAAGGAGGTAAGTAATTTTTAGTTTTCTTTCTTTTAATTTTTTTAGTCTAAATTACCAACACCACAATCTTCTACGTCTTTTTCACCCTTTTTCAATTTCTTTGTACATATCCATTTCTATTTTCTCCACCTTCTCAATCTACCACTTTTTTCCTTACTTAACTATAACTCCATTTTTCTCTTTTCTTTTAAGAAGCTAAAGAAGAATTTTAACCATTAATTGTAACATAAAAGAGAACTTGCTAAAAAAGCTTCCATCGCTAGTCTCTCCTTGTGGATCACGACCCGCATGGCCACTTGTTATAGCGGTAGAATTAAGCACCTTACACTACTGTTTAAAAGTTTTAAAATTCTGTATTCTTGTGTGCAAGTAGAACCTCAATCAGGTATGTCCTGCAAAAAAGAGTTTTTTAGTAGTCCACAAATTTTCAAACTTGCGCTGCAATTTCTTGAAATTCTGTTTCCTACTTTCGAGAGTAGGGGCACAGAATAGCAAGTCTTCTCCTGCAAAACTTGAGTGTTAAATCTGAATCTTGACGTCCCTAAAACAAGACACCAAACTTGTTAGAAAATAATTACACCGTTCTCTCGTTGTAAAATGAAAGCTATGAGAATTATTGTGGAACATTGGGCTAACGAGTCATGTCCACAAGGAGAAATGCGATAGAAGCTTTACGGTGTTTTTGTTAAGTAACAAAGAATGGAGTTAGCGTTTTTCATTTTTTTTTATATATTGAAAAAGAGAATGGAGAGTAAGGGAATGATGAAAAGAAAATTTGTAAACTTAGAGAAGGCTATGGAAAAGGTGATTTTTTTAAAAAGCTTGAAGAATGATTTGTTATTTTTAGTATAAGAAGAAGATCTGGGCTCACTATCTCACTACTCAATGAGGTGTTCTTCTCTTGAAATTCTTAGTGCCTCAACTTCATCATAGGCAAAAAACTTAAGCTTGAGTTTAAAAAGTTTTAAGCAAAGCAAATAAGATAGTTTGGAAAAGTTTACTCTTTTTCTTAAGAAATCATCTTGAATTGAATGTTAAATCATCAAGTCTTTCAAGTATAAAATAATAACAAGTTCAAGTGATGTTTTTAAAAGAAGTAGAAGTTTAGAAATCCAAACCCACCCTCATGTGCCTTCAAGAACACTTTCAAAGAAGAAAGGCTTAGTTTAGGCATGCATATGATTCCATCGCGTCTTTACATCAAAGCCATTAAAAAACAAGAGGGATCAAAGAGAGGGATGATAGTAAGCCCAGAAAATAAGTTTAGCTACTCATGAAAGATGAAAAATAAGACATGTAAATAAAGCAAGACATACCCGTGAATTGAGTGAAGAAGAGATAGCTTGATCCTTTATTGATGTTACTTCAATCTTCATATTACAATCACTCTATTTCTCTCTCTCTCACTTGTATTTGAACTGAACTACAAATTAGAAAATAGAGATATAACTTCTCTATACTATCTAAAAAAGAACCTAAACCTTAAAAACAAAGAGAAAAACTAAAACTAATTTCTGGTCCCTTTTTCTCTAAAAAATATAGTATTTATAGGCAAAAACCAAACGGGGGAGATCGTACGAAGATTGGGGGAGCAAATGCTCCCCTGACAAACCTTAACAAGCCGCGAAAACGCGGCTATGGCCGCATTTTCGTGGCCATGGTGTGGCCAGGTGGCCACACTAGGTTGGTGGGTCTCGCTCGTTTGGTGATTCCCCTTTTTCTCCTGCTAGTTTTCCCGTTTCAGCTCCAGGATTTGATGAAACAACCTTTGATCTTTGGCTTTAACTACTTGATTTGAGAAGATTCATTTTAGCCAGTTTTCAACCTCTTTGATTTGCCATGATCTGCCCTGATTTCCTGATTTCAAATTAATTCTGAATTAAATTAGAATTTGATGGGCTTTTTGGCTCGTTTCTCTTTCTTATCCTTTAGCAATGGGCCTTCATTTTATAAAGAAAAATACGACTTATTAATATGATTTATTTAGATAATAATTATGGTAATGTGACAATATATATGTAATATATGTGACCGATCAGAAGGGCACTAGAACTTCTCAAAATTCCTCTAAATAAGAGTCAAGGTGCTTAATTGCTTCCTTGGTTTAAAAATATACAAGCATATAAAAATATACAAAGCCTATAATGATGAACATGTATAAGCATGCAAGATATAAACAAGAGTGAGTTGAGTTGAGTTGAGTTGAGTTGAGTTGAAAGAGAAAGAAGAGCAATCAGAAATATAGGAGATTTGTTTCGAGGTTCGAGTAACTTGCCTTACATTCCCGTCTTCACCACAATGAAGGATTTTCACTATGCACGACCCCGCAAGATCACTCAATGCTACAAGTTTCCTCAAGAACTCTCAGACCCGTGAGTCCCTCACTCGTTCCCGCAAGAACCAAATACATGAACCCTTAAGCTCACTTCAAGGCCACAACCTCCAACCACTTGAAATACAATGAAAAACAACTAGTGATCAAAGACTCTTACTACAGACAAAACTCTCACTGCAAAGATTCTTATAGTATAGATATAGAAGTGATTGGCTCAAGCTTGTGTGAGAAAACTAGGGATTTGAAATTTGATGGCTCAAGAAAAACTTTCAGTAAAACCCTTTTAAAAATGTGGACTTGTGTAGCACATAAAAACTTCTCTTTTCAAAATTTATTTCAAAAAATTTGCCTCAAAACTTTTAAACTCTTGATAGAAAACTCTCTACAATGGCCTATTTATAGAGAACAGGATGAGACCATTAGAGACTAATCTAGTCATTAAAACACTGATTATAAAAATGGGATATAGCCGTCTGGGAATAAAACAAAAAAAATTTAAAACAGAAAACTAGCCATTTAAAGGCTTTTTGTCTGTCCTGGCAGACTGTCGGTCGAGCAGACGATCGGCCATCAACGACTATAATCTTTTGGCCATTGTAGTCACCGGTTATAGCAACACTCTGAGCTCAAAGTTGGAGGTCAATCGGACAGTCGATCGGCCCAGCTCTGCCAAGAAGGGCGACAGCTCGCGTCGACTGGGTAGTCGATCGGTCCCAGAGCCAAAATGCTCTGTGCACATTGTGTACATCTGATTGACTATGCAGTAGACCAACAGAGCATTCTGCTCTATGGACAGTCACCGGGCGATCCCCACCTCATTCCAAAAACTCATTTTCTGTAAAACCATTTTAAAATTCCAATAAATTCTCATAAATTCTACAAAATTCTTATAAATAGTATTTGGAACAAATATATGTGATAAAAAATCATCACATATTATAAACATTTGAACTTCGTTTTGTAATATCAAATACTTTTTGAAGCATAGACACAACTTAAACAAAATTCAAAATCATTTTATATAAACCGCAAACTCAAAACTGAAACTTTTGAGTTTGAAAACCAATATCAAAGTTTGGTCTGTGTAAGCTTGAGCAATCAAGTCTAATCTAAACTTTACAATAATCAAAACAACCTTATAAACATGAGTTTTTTTCTTGATATGATCTTCCTCTCCATCTCGAGTCGATCAACTGAGATTCTTGTTGAGCTTTACTCCTTCTTGAGTACATGATACTTTTTTGTGCTTTAGCACTTGAATCAATACTAGTTAGCTTCAAAACTTGACTTTGAGCCTATTATTAAAGCTAAACATTAAAGCATGCTCTTGATTATGTTTGAAACTAAAATATCACAAGAGCATTAGTATTATAATTACATGAGTTAGTCATCATCAAAACTAGAGTGATGGGCATTTGAGCCAACATGAGTAAGAAATTGAAATCTCAAAATTCTTTAGTCCAGGCTTCATGGCATACATTTTTGAATGGTAGACTCGGACATTTAAGAAAGTTATGTCTACCCTAGAAGTACAAATGTGAAAAGGAGCTATAAACAGCAAAAAAGAGTCTATTCTAAGCAACCATATTTAGGAATTAGTAAACTTGCCACATGGCAGTAAACTAATCAAGAGTAAGTGAATTTCAAAAAAAGAACCCGATGGATCTATCGCTAAATACTAAAGAGAATGCCTTGTGATATGACAAGTATCCACATTTACTTGAAGGGTACAATAATGCAAACTGGATTGCATATTCTGAGGAATCAAAATCAACTAACAGATACATCTTTACTCTCAGAGGCGCGACCATATCTTGAAAATCCTCAAAACAATCTTGCATAGCCCATTCCACAATGGAATCATAATTTATTGCCTTAAATAAGGCTGGAGAAGAAGCAAAGTGGCTTTGATAATTTTGAGAATATACTTTTATGGCCTAAGCCAGTGCCCTCCATATGCACTCAATGCGACAACCAAGTAGCGATTTCTCGGGCACAAATTTTTGATATAATGGTAAGTCTAGACATATTCGTTGAAGACATAATACCATGAGGTAGTTGCTCACTAATGGTGTTATCTTAATTGACTTTGTGGTGTCAAAAGATAACCTAGCAGACCTGTTTACTAAAAATTTGAGTGGAGAGAATATAAACTGCGCATTGAAGGGAATAGAGCTAAAAATCAAACCATACCGAGTCAGCTTAATGGAAACCTCACTTAGCGACTGACGATCCCACATATTAAGTTCAAAAGAAAAAACTAGTTGTGATTGACTCTGTGAGTAAGTACTTAGGAGCTTGACTCCAATCCATTCCTATGGTGTACCCAAGTGCTTTCTACAATTTGGTTTATGATAAGCTTAACGCTTTTAATGATACCTACAGCTTGTTATCAAAATAAGTGGGATATATTAGACTATTCTTAATATGACGATTATCTATGTGAGTGTAGAGCTGGTGCCGGCTCTTTGGGAGTCTCTATGGAGGCTGTGATTTCCTAAACAAACTCTCAGAAACCAACTATATCCAAGGCAAAATAGGACACAATACAGAACCAAAGTTGATTTTAAAAAAGTTACTGTGTGAGACCTGTTAGCTTGGCTTACAAAAATAACCAACAGTTTAAGACGTAGTTCACTAATTGACCAAGTAAGTCTGACAAAAATTTCATGATGGAAGGTTCAAGACCTAGCTCACCTATCCTGATGCAATATCTTTTCCAAAACATTTTTCACTATAGAGCTAGTCTCATAGTGTGTATATTTTCTGAAATCTCTATTTATTGTGGGGGATTGCTGATACTTTGAATTGTCTAAGTGAATTTTCAGAAAAAACTTGAGCTGAATTTTAGGCAGGACCTGCTGATCAGAATACGCGAGAGATGGTTGGAATGTATTCTCCTTCCATTGACGTTGAACGTAGTGGTATTTCACATGTTCAATTTCATTTTCGAATGAATGAGATATTAAAGTCAAAATTTGACCTAAACAAGAGCTCAATGGCACCAAAAAGAGTGAAAACTCTTTAGTCCCATATTGGACGTAATGTGCAAATGGATGTGTCTGTTTTGATGAACGAATGTGTCAGTTCAGAATGGTTGTGCTCGTTCCAACTGAATGGTTGTGAATGTTTGGGGACAACTTTTTTCAGCCGAATGAATGTGTCTGTTTAGCGAATGGATGTGTCTATTCAGAATGGTTTCGCCTATTCCAACTGAACATATGTGTCTGCTCGTAATGGTTGCACTCATTCTGATTGAATGGATGTGTCTACTCCAAAAGGCTTCCTCCAAATTCCTATATAAAGAGAAGAATTCCACTTCAAAATGGATGACTAAAAAAAAAATCTCAAAATCACAACAACCACAAAAATAAATAATTTAAGAAAATTTTTATTGAATTCTTGAATTTTGTCTGACTTCTAGTCTTTTGTTTGGTTCTTTTTTCGACTTCCATTCTTTGAACAAGTGGAAGGTACATGTCAATTTTGTTTTGACTGTACATGATTTTGCAAAGTGCTATGCAGAACACGTGATGAGTGTTGTATGTTGGAAGACCAGCATCCATTATCCCGTAAGCATCATACAGGGGAATATAACTGTCTTAAAGAGATTCATTGTATGCGTACATCACTCCATATTAATTTATTACTTGTCAGTTTATACTAACGTTCAATGTTGCAAAAATTATTGAATTCCAATATATTATCTATCTATTTGAACTAACTTTCTTATTACTAGGATTATGCTGAATAAAGTATTCATACTGCAATATTTATTTTAATAACTAGATAAATTATTGTTGAATTATTTATCTTGTTGATTTATTATTAATATGAAACTGAATAAATACCAATCTGATTGGTGTCTAATGAAGGGATTTGAAAGGTGATTCTATAATTAAGAAACATTCAATTAAACGGAAAACCTCCCACATGATTTTCACCAACCTGGCTGATCAGACTGGTTGATCTTAATCTTGAATTGGATCGTCAAGAATAATACCTCCGTATCATATGAAAGCAAAAAGTCCTTACCGGGCCATACCAATGTGTCATTGCAATAGATACTCCGCCCCTTGCAAAAGTATTCAAATTCACTTAACAACTTCCTATCCATGGAGAGCTTCCATGACTGAATTACAGATGAGTGGATGTGGATCTTGTACCCCATACAGACCATCTTATAATAAGGAGAATTTGAAGATTCAAATATGAGGCTGAAATTAAAATCCAACCGTGCGCCTATTGATCCAGCCGGTGACTTCAGAATCGGGGGAGGCCGTGGCGATCCAGTGAGAGTAGGGGTTTTTGTAAAACTCTAAAATTCGAGCAACAGCCGGTGTGAACTAAGAAGGGGTGTCCGATCGAGGATGGCTGGCTTTGAGCGGGATGACTAGCTGGAGATGGCCGAATTTTATGTCATAGCTGCGGAAGTGGTGACATGACAGGGCATCAATGGTGGGGGATTCGGTCATGAGATGACCAGATCCCCTACTGAAAATGCTGTGTCGACATTGGCCAACCAAAGGGTGGCCGGGTGCTGAGCTACAGATACCGTAAGTGCGATGAAGGGGGTTGCCACGTCTTTCTGTGGTGCAGCCTTTGGTCATCTTATGGCCGGATTAAGCTGCAGATGTTGTGATGATGCTGGCAGGAGATCTGCCCAAGGATGGATGGGTTCGAACAACTGATGACACATCTACGATGGAGGGGAGACGCCGTAACTGAGATGAGGCTGTTCTGGTGGCTTCATTTTTTTTTCTTTTTTTTCTTTTAGGGAAGACCAAATTGTGTACGAGTGTTTCTATGCAAAGTTATACCCTTCTATCATGGACATGTTTCATTAAATTCTTATTAATGAAATGTCGAGGGGGGATTTACTTATGGTCTTATCTCAAAAAAAAATGTGAAGCTGAAATTGCGATCAACTTCAGGGGGCAAAGAAAGTTGGACAAATTCTTTGGTGGTATTGGAAACAGATAGTGAGGCCATTGCAAAAGATAAGTAGGACTTTTAAATTTTTAAGTAGGACTTTTAATGGCCTTTGAGGCCATTGCAGGAGCTGTGAATGAAGAGACGGACTGCAACAGTGGAGGTAGGGATGGAGGAGAGTGACAGAACGGGAAGTCCAAGAGGATTCACATTTAGGGGGAAGTATTTAGAGATACAGATGTGGTCAAGCAAGAAGAAACCAGAAATCGATGGGTGGAAATTATGGAATGAGTTATATTTAATGAAGCGAGGATCAAATGTGAGGAAAATCCATCGTTTGCACACACAACGAAGTCTAGCAATCTCTTTTATTAGGAGCTGAGCAATATCTCGATCGCCTATGATATCTTCATTGAGAAAGAGGGTGGAAGTCATCTTTACTGGAAGAATTATAATATGCTGGTGATGTTCTATTATGCAAACTAGATAAATGCTGAGGTTTTTGTCATATATTCAACATTGTTTGTGTAGGGAGAGAGGAGATAAGAGGAGATAAAATACATCAAAAGAGTTTTTTTAAACTCATCGGAAGAGGTAGCATAGAGATTTAAAGCCAAAAGGAGCAAGAATGTAACTCACAGCAGGGCAGGAGATAGGGACAGGTCGACCACACAGGCACGGCCCAGTCGACTGCTCGACAAAACGTGGCAAGTAAGCGGTCGACCGACTGAAAGATAGGGCTCTCTTTGGTGCCGGTTGGGACATGGTCGATCGACTGGCCCGTCGGCCGACAGTCATATATGGGCGTGAATCTGCTTCTCCTATCAGGATTCATACTTCTTTTCTAAATTAGAGTCGAATCCAATTGGGGTTTTCTAAAACCCTAGGACTCTCTGGCTATAATTAAGGGTTAAAGCACTCATGAATAGTATCCTTGAAGTATCTCTTGAATCCTCTTGTAATTGATTATTGAATCAATAAAATCTCTCTCTCCCTTGCCCTCAGGACGTAGCCAAATTATCGAACCTCATTAAATATTGTGTTGGCTTGTTTTTCTCTCTTGTTTCTTTATTCTTATCATGTGGGAAATTCTACGGTGCGTCTATCTCCTTTGCTTGGGTTTCTCTAGTTGGTTGTTGCTTAGAAGAAGGCGCTAGGTGTAACAAGTTGTATCAGAGCATCCCAAGTTCATTGTGGGATCGTGTGTCGATTCCAAGAGCATTTGTTGTTATTTGGCAGAGATCATGTGTCAATCTCGGAGCAGCGTTGGGACTATTTATGGGATCGTGTGCCGATCTCAAAACAATTTAGATTGCTCAAGGAATCAAATTTGAAGGAGTAGATTGTTTCGAAAACTCTTCTAGGGGTTTTATTTTGAGGTAAATATCCTACCTTTTCTAGTTTTTGATCTAATTCTATTTGTTTTCCACATTGTTTGAGGAATCAATTGAGAAGATGGCTGGAGATAGTACATCTATTGTGAATTCCATGAATCCATATCCATTGAGATTTTATGTGGTAAAGTTTGATGGCAAGAACAACTTTTGTATGTGAAGATGCGAGATGATAGATGCATTAATGGCATCAATGTTAGCCCAAAGGCTCTTTGCCTTAGTTCTAATGATGATTTACTTATGAAGTTAAGTTAATAATGATCTTGTATTTAATAAGTTTCAGATATTGATTAAGATCATAGTAGGTGTTTAACTTCAACAAAGGATTCAAAGTCAAGTTTAGGAGCTAACATATGTTGATTCAAGAGCTCGCGCGCCAAGATCGCATCTAGTACTCAGATGGAGTGCAGCTCAATGGACCGTATTTGGATCGAGTCGTCTTGGAGATGAAGATCGAATAGAAAACTTATATTTAGGTTTAGTTTAGAGTTTAGATCTTATGTAAAGATAGTTTTGATATGTCCAGGTATATATACATACACAAGTTCAAAAGTTTTGGTTTCAGTTTAACCGTTTCGGATTTTCAAGAATATATATTTTGTTTCATGAATAGATTTCATCAAAAGTAATTTGCATAGTTTATATGTATATTGGATATCATCCATATATATTATTTGGTTCACAATATTTAGAAACTTATTTTGATGATTCTAGTTCACAGTTTCAAAGTTATGGTTTTAATCAAAACTTAGTTTTAGATTTTATGTCAAAAACATAAATACATCATTTACATGTGTATTAGATTCTATCCATACACACTATGCTTTATATGTGTTTCAAATATCATGTTTTTGTATTTATGCAAGTTGGGAAAAATCGGATTTCCATTTAGAACTTAGTTTTCAAAAATATCGGTTATGGTTTTAAGGTTTAATTTCATGCCTCGAAAATAGTTCGAATAGTTTGTAATATATGTTGATCATTTATAACACATATTTGTACTTCAAAGAGTTAATAAGAACTTAATTTTGTGGAATTTTATGTATTTTATTTGAATTTTTAGGGAATTAACAAGCTGCATTTTCAAACCCTAAAAATCTGGTTTTGGGTTTCTGGCGGTCGACCGGATCAGAGCTCGATCGACTAGACATCAACCGATGTGCACAAGACGTGCACAATGCCTTGGCTATTGGGCCAGTCGGCCGCACGGTCGACCGATCCAGAGAGCTTGCTCTCTGGATCTGGCCCCGGTCGATCGAGCGGTTGACTGACCAGAGAGGGGCTCTCTGGTTCTGGCCTCGGTTAACCGAGCGATCGACAGACAGGCATTTGCCTTGGGCGGTCGACCGGACGGTCGACCGATAGGCTCAAACGGTCAATTTTTTGACCATTGGCCAGTCGACCGGGCAGTTGATCGACAACACATTCTGTGTAATTTTTGACCCCAACGGCTAGTTTTTTCCAAACCCTAAAAATAGGGGGTTTGAGGCCTGTTTTCAACAAGATTTTCAACAATAATTTTCCGATATTCTCAAGTGTTTTAAGTAAGCTTTTTAAACAAGTTATAGAGCTTCAAATTACATATCTTTATTTTGTTTCAAAGTTTTGGAAATTCAAAAGAAAATAAGTTTTGGGAATCTAGTATCTTATTCTTAATTTCTCTATCAATTCAAGAGTTTTTCTCAAGTGTTTTCTTTGTGTTTCTTTTTCCAAAAGCTTTGTGCACTCACATACTTAAGCTCTTCATTGCCAATCTATCCTATAGGATCTTATTTGTGAGAGGTATTTTGTTTTTGATCTTTTGTGATCACCAAGAGATTGTTTGTGATGTTAGTGATAACTAAGTTGTATTTTTCTCTTTGCTTATTGCTAGGCTTTGTGCCTTCCTCTTGGGTAGAGGAGAAAGAGAGTGGAGTTGTGTACTTTCGGTTTGTAATTGTAATCCCTCCGTAGAGGTCATTTTATGGAAGGTTCAGTATGGACATAGTAAAAATCCTTCTGCGTGAAGGCGGGGACGTAGAGCAGTGGCTCGATCCTCGAAACATATCCCTGTGTTTGCGTTTGATCTACTTTCTCTCAGCTCTCTCTTTTATATCTTGTATTATTTTACATTTTTCATATTCATATACAAGTTTGATATAGTTAATGTGCCTGATTAGTCTCTAATTTTGCATAATTTTCAACACATTCTCATATTTATTTCATGTAAAATTTTGCTAATAAAACCTTGCTTGCTTGATCCTAGGTACATGGTGTGCAAATGAAGAAGAAGACCTAAATCACCATTTAACTGGTAATTAAAAGATTACCAAGTAGCCATTGACTTTAGAGTGAAGATTTTGTCAGCCCAGGGCATCAAATCGCAAATCCAGAAGATCAAGGCGTCAGAAGACAGACTGGGAACGCACTGCCCGAAGCCAGACGCGCGCCGCCCTGGCAGGGCCACGAAAACGCGGCCTTTGCCACATTTTCGCGGCCCTTTGGGCGCGCGCGCGCGCCTGCGCTTCGGGCCACGGGTCACCCATGTGGCCCTCTTTCCCCTGGTGCCTATAAATACCCCCCAGGGGTCTTCAGTTGAAGCAGATCCAGAGAATAAAGTTGTAATTTGTGTTTTGTTGCTAAGAATTGTAGTTGCTTTAGTTTGCTTCTTCTAGTTTTAGTTTTAGCCATTAGAGCGAAAGCGAGAGAGCGTGTAAGTGTTGTATTTGAAGGGTGACAAGCTAATACAAGTACTACTTCTCTTCCTTCTTTCAATTTACTTGTGCTTTCATTTGGTTTTTACTTTCTTGTTGTAGTGTAACTTTCCTTCTCTCTACTTCTTTTCTTTTGGTTGCTTCTTTTCTTACCATGTCTAACTAACTCCACCATTGCATGGCTAACTAACTACTAACCCACTAATTTCTAACTTCTAGATTGATAACCTAAATGAGTCAATAGTGTCAAATAAGCCTTGTGCAAATGAGAGCTATGACATCTTAAGATGAGGGTTCGAACTCTAACTTACCTACAAGTATTTACCTCCTTATATTTCATAATTAAATGGTTTTTGATGATCTGTGGGTGTTGTACTTTGCTTGTTGTTGTAAGTTAGAGACTTTCCTTTTAACTTTGCCGATACCAGTAGTGCACTCGTGTCTTCCCGTATTCTCGCCTCTATTGGTTCTTGATATGGGAATGTCCGAGTTTTTGCCGTGTAAAGCTAAGTTATAGGAAGAACTTTCACTCGATTTTCACGTGAATAGTTCCAATGCATAAGGGCTATACTTGCCTATGATCCATTATGAGGCTACATCTTCAAGAAGTTTGGGATTAGTGGGAGCAATTAGTAGAAAGTTAGCCATGCACCTTTACCATTAAGAAAAACCCACTTTTACAAACCACCAAAATATTTTCCAACAATTCTTGAAACAACTTGTTTTCACTTTTCAATTCTTTATTTGGAAACATGGACTTTCTTTCTTCTTGAACTTTGAAGCCGCGTTAAGCTTCCATCGCTCTCCCTCCTTGTGGATACGACCCGTATAGCTACTTCGCTACTATGGAAGAATCGCAAAAGCAGTAACATCAACCCACACTCATTTTACTTATTCTTGTACTTGCTTCTTGACGATCAAATTTTGGCGCCGTTGCCGGGGAGGGAATGGCTTTGTTGTTCAATACTAAAGATTGTTCTTTGTTTTTTTGTGTAGGAGAAGTGCCAAGGAGCTCACTACCACGGGAAGCGAAAGAGGTGGCCAAGGATATTGCGCGAGGATTCATTTGCCCTCAAAAAAATTCGTGTAAAAGCGAGTTTTTCCGATTGAAGTACTAACAAACTCGTTTGCAAGGTTGCCGAAAGCCGCTAAAAAAAAATTGCTTTCTAAATTTTTAGTTTCCTTGGATGCTTCACCTTTATGCATCTATAATAAACTCAACAGAAATTCACTTGTTGCTTAATTGAAATTTGGATTAGACTTTTGCATTTAGAGCACGTGTCTATTTCAATTCATTTCAATTTCTGTTGAAGTGTGCTGGAGAAAAGGTACGTGTGCATTCATATAGAATAGGACCAACATTTTGAAGTGATTTACTGCTTTGAATGTTAACTTGTTGTGAATAAATTGCATACTTGCATAATTGACATTAAGGGCAAAACCCAAATAAACAAGATAAGGTGGGGATTTCATCACCCTTCCTTAGCCCAAAAACCATCTCCAAGTGCACTCACACTTTCCCAAGCCCTAACTAAAAATCAATAGACGTTGGCCCTAGGGACATCTCGGACTCACTAAGAGATTAACCGAGGTTAGAAATTGCAAGAACTATACTCCTGCAAAATCGATATCTAAGGAAAGTGGATTGAGAAGTAAAGCCTCGAAAGCTCCCTGGTTTGGCGTAATTAGGCCTGTGGCTCCGCCCGGATACCTCCCCCGAGCTTTTCCCTTTCCTAGCCGATTAGCTTGTATTCGAGTTCCTGCAACAACCTTCCCCGGAGAATCGACCAGTTAGGAGTCGTCTAGATCCAGGTACCTTAGACTAAGGCTTGTGGTTGTTTTTCTTTCTTTTGTTTGTTTTTTGTTCTTTTTTGATTGTTTGTTGTCTTCACATTAGTTGTGGTGTGCTGCATGCAAGAGTGGGTGAGAGATCCGTCTACTTTCAGATTAACAAGAAACACTTCTATACCCTTGCATCCAGAACCGGTGATGGCGTCACTTCAGGATAGATTTTACACGATTAGAACTTCACTTCCATCTTGCATAAAACTTCCTGAAGCAAAAGGAAATAACTTTGAGTTAAAACCTCAATTCATTAACACTCTTCCAAAATTTCATGGTTTAGAATCAGAGGACGCATACTCTTTGTTAGGGAATTTGAAGAAGTGTGCCTCATGATGCGTATATTCCAGCTAGGAGACGATGCCGTTAGGTTACGTTTCATCCCTTTTTCCCTAAAGGACCTAGCGAATAATTGGTTGTACAGTTTGGCAGCAGATTCAGTCACGACATGGGATGACTTCGTCAAGGCCTTATTGAAGAAATTCTACCCAATTCACAAAACTGCCCTCATTAGGAAGAACATCATGCAGTTTAGGTAAGAACCGAGCAAACCATTTTGGAGATACTTTGAGCGATTCAAAGATCTCCTAGCTCAGTGCCCTCATCATGGTGTGGAGAAATGGCGTCAGTGCCAGATTCTTTACGATGGTCTAGACTATCAGACAAAGACCCTATTAGAAACGATGTGTCAGGGAGGGTTCTTGCAGAAGGATGAGAATCAGGGTTGGATTTATTTGAGGATTTAGCTGAGAAAACCCTGCATGGGAGCCAGCCTCGGAGAAACCTAGGAATTCACAATCTATAACTTCAAGAGGAGGGCTCCTATCTCTAGAATCTTCCATAGCTGCCGAGGCTAAGATTGCTACCCTAATGAGAAGGATAGAGGCTCTGGAAACAAAAGAGCCTGCCAATGTTAACCAGATCAACCCATCACCAATTCACAATCCGGGTTGTTCATACTGTTAGGCACCAAATCATGTCTTTGAGGAGTGCCCCATTTTTCATGCCCAGCAAGTGCCACCGGAACACCTGAACGCGGCTTACTCACGGCCGCCTCACAACCCCTACTCACAAACATACAATCCGGGTTGGAGGAATCACCCTAATTTCTCCTGGGCCCTAAACAATCCTCCTAGGCCTAATTTCTCCAACAATTTTCACCATCCTACTCTTCCACCACCTTTTCCCAGTCAAGCCCCATCCTCTTCCTCCCAAAACTCACCAATTGAAAAGAAAATCAGTAAATTGGAGGAGAGCGTTGAGGCTTTCATGAAGTCCCAAACCGCTTTTATGCTAAATTAGGGACAAACTCTAAACAATCATTCACAGGCCATATCGAGATTGGAAATGCAGATGAGCCAATTAGCTAGCTCTCTAAGTGAAAGACTAAAGGGTACTTTGCTTAGTCAGCTGCTAGTTAACCCAAAAACCTCTAATCAAGCATATGAAATTCAGGATCCATCGTTCAACCAGTGTAATGCTGTTCATACACTGCGAACTGGAAAGAAGGTAGATAACCAGGTCCACCAACAGAAAAGTCCAGTCCATCCTGATCCCACTCCAGCCTCCACCTCTGCTAGTTCCTCCTAAACTGCTCCTCCAACATCTGACGAGGACAAAGCTGCTGAACAAGTTCATAAGCCTGTAGCACCCTTTCCAAGTAGGCTTAGAAATAATAATAAGAATATGCACATGGAGAAAATGCTAGAGATGTTCAACCAGGTCAAATTGAATGTGCCACTTCTTGACGCTATCCAACAAGTCCCGGCTTATGTCAAATTTCTTAAGGATATGTGTACGAAGAAGAGAAAGACCAATGTGCCCAAGAAAGTGTTCTTGGCAACCAATATAAGAAAAATTCTGTCTGGTCCTATTCCAGTGAAATATAAGGATCCTGAATGTCCCACTATTTCCTGCACCATAGGACAGACCGAAATCAGTAGAGCACTTCTAGACCTGGGAGCAAGTATCAACTTGCAACCTCTCTCAGTATACCAGCAACTTGGGTTGGGCAAGCTAAGCCCAACTCGAGTCACCATTCAACTAGCTGACCGATCTGTGAAGATCCTGAAGGGGAAATCACAGATGTCCTTATCCGGGTCAGGGATTTCATCTACCCTGTTGACTTCATTGTGCTTGAGACCCAACCTGTGTCCAATCCAAGGTCTCAAACTCCTGTCATCTTAGGGCGCCCATTCCTTGCTACAGCTAATGCCATTATCAACTGTAGGAACGGGTCCATGTGATTGACTTTTGGAGACATGACTAAGGAAGTCAATGTCTTCAATCTTGAAGACAACCTAGGGATGTCAATGATCAGACGTTTGAGGTCAATTCTATTTAAAACCTGACCAGTGAGCATGAGGAAAGCATGGAGACAGAAACTGAGGAAGAGTTTAATCTGGAGGCTGAGGATTTTAATCTAAACCAGATCATAAATTCAGCAGTGGATTGGGCATCAAGCCCAAGTGTACCTCATCATAGGATTGAAAACCCAGAGATTGCCTCCAATGAAGCAACACCTTCCCTAAAGCTAAAAGCCTTGCCTGAACACCTCAAATACGCCTACTTGGGCGGAAAGGACACCTTGCCAGTCATCATAGCATCCCACCTGACTGAGCAACAAGAGGTCAGCTTAATGTCTATTCTGAAAAAACATAGGGAAGCCATTGGATGGACGATGAAGGACATCAAGGGAATAAGTCTACCCATAGTACAACATAGAATCCATTTAGTTGGTGAAGCAACCCCTAGGAAGGACCCACAACGCAGGCTTAACCTTCTCATGCAAGAGGCAGTTAAGGCTGAAATTCTGAAACTATTAGATAATGGGATCATTTATCCCATTTCTGATAGCCAATGGGTTAGCCCTGTTCATGCGGTCCCAAAGAAGGCTGGCTTTACGGTGTAGAAAATGATGAAAAAGAGTTGGTACAAACAAGACTACCTACCAAGGTTCGTGTTTGTATCGACTACAGGAAGTTGAATGCAGCTACACGTAAATACCACTTCCCGTTACCCTTCATTGACCAAATGCTGGAACGATTGGCTGGACATGAGTACTACTACTTCCTAGATGAGTACTCGGGATACAATCAAATCCCCATTGCTGCAGAAGACCAGGAAAAGACCACGTTCACCTGCCCCGTTCGGAACCTTCGCTTACCGACGCATGCCCTTTGGATTATGCAATGCTCCCGCAACAATCCAACGATGCATGCATAGTCTTTTCTCCGACATGGTAGAACGTTTTCTTGAGATTTTCATGGATGATTTCTCCATCTACAGAGATTCATTTGACCAGTGTCTTCATCACCTAGAGTTAGTGCTGCAAAGATGCAAGGAGAAGAACCTAACTCTAAACTGGGAAAAATGTCACTTCATGGTGAGACAGGGGATTGTCTCAGGCCATGAGATTTCGAGGAGAGGCATAGAAGTAGACAAGGCTACAGTAGAAGTGATTGCTAAGCTTCCACCACCTAAAAGAGGCATAGAAGTAGACAAGGCTAAAGTAGAAGTGATTGCTAAGATTTCACCACCCAAAAGCATCAAGGATATGAGATCCTTTTTAGGGCATGCTGGGTTCTACCGACGGTTCATAAAGGATTTTAGTAAAATTGCTAGGCCCTTAACTAACCTGCTCGCTAAGGACGTGCCCTTCGATTTTAACGATGAATGTTTCAAGTCATGGGGAAAGCTTAAGCAAGAACTTATTTCTGCGCCTATCATTTCTGCTCCTAATTGGGCCCAACCATTTGAAAACATGTGTGATGCATCTGATTTTGCTATCGGCGCTGTTCTAGGACAACGTATCGATAATAGGCAGCACGTGATTTACTATTCGAGTAGGACCTTGAATGACGCCCAACAGAATTATTCAACGACTGAGAAGGAATTCTTGGTCGTTGTCTTTGCGTTAGAGAAGTTCCGGCCCTACTTGTTAGGTTCGAAGACGGTGATTTTCACAGATCACTCGGCTCTAAAATACCTCATGACCAAAAAGGAAGTAAAAGCCCAATTGATTCGGTGGATCCTTTTGCTTCAAGAATTTAACTTGGAAATTCGGGATAAACGAGGTATAGAAAATGTGGTCGCTGATCATCTCTCACGAATTCCGAACACACCGATCATACAAGCTCCGATCAACGAGAATTTCTCAGACGAGCACATCCTGGCCATTCTCAAGGAACCCTGATATGCAGACATTGTTAATTACCTGGCCACTAGACAATTACCCGCTGACTGGACAAAGCAAGACCAATACCGCTTCTTTGCCCAAGTACGGTACTTCTTCTGGAAAGAACCGTATCTTTTTAAGTATTGTCCCGACCAAATTATTAGACGATGCATACCAGAGGAGGAACATAAGAGAGTGCTCAGCTTTTGCCATGACCTTGTATGCGGAGGACACTTCGGTCCCCGCAAGACTGCAGAGAAGGTTCTACAAAGTGGGTTCTACTGGCCCACTTTGTTCAATGACTCATACCATTTTTGCAAGTCATGCGCAAATTGTCAGAAAATTGGAAAAATTTCAAGAAGAGACATGATGCCCCTAAACCCGATCCTGGAAGTTAAAATTTTTGATGTTTGGGGTATCAATTTCATGGGGCCATTCCCCAATTCCTTCGGTAACCAGTTCATTTTGTGGCCCAAGGTTACAATCACCCATGATTAGTGTATTTTGATGATTACAAAACATATTAGTTATTTGTACTAATAATATTTGTTGTTTAAGTGTGTTTCAGGTTTCTATTCATTCTAGAAGTCTTCTCTCACAAATACAAGGATTTGGACTCAAGTCAACTCCAATTGGGCTCAAGGAACAAGTGTTGAAGATCATATGAAGAAGCATTGAAGATCTTGAAGTCCTTAGAATCATTGTAAGAATAGAATGTTAAAGTTTGAGTCTTGGTTATTTGGCTCTAGGATACACACACACACAAAATTTGGTTTTGATAAATTTAGTCTTGTTTTCATTTTCAAAATTTGGTTTCATGCCTTAGTAGAGATTTACATGAACCTAAGTTTTATAAAATAAATATCTTGTCTAGATCATGTATACATACTCCTACTAACATGTCACTCTAGTTTGTTTAAACCTAAAACAACTTTTCAAATTTTTCCAAGTTCAAAATCCTGCAGTTTTTCCCATTTCAGGCTGACCGGCCGACCGGCCCGGTCGACCGGCCGACCGGCCCGGTCGACCGGCGCCATAGCCTGGACGTGCACGTCTGTGCACGTCCGTCGGTCGACCGCACCGGTCGACCGACCAAGAGCAGACTGCTCTCTGGTTTTCTGAGTCGACCGGACCGGTCGACCGAAAGAAGGAAACTGTGTTTCCTCTTTTGGGACGGTCGACCGGACCGGTCGACCGAGAGCCAACGGCTCTTTGCAGCTGGGCTGGCGGTCGACCGGACCGGTCGACCGCCAGGCCTGCAACAATCCAACGGCTCTTTCCTCTTTGGGCAACTCTGAAAATCTGTTTCTCTTTTCTGCTTTAACAGATTTTTAGAGAGTTGTTGGGGAGCTTTTGCAGGTCAAATTAGGTGTAAAGAAATTTTTTTTAACCTATTTTCAACCCTATAAATAGAGGAGAAGTCTCTCTTGCATAGCACCTAGAAAAATCCTCAAGTTTGTGTTGTTTTCAAAAGAGAAAAGAAAAGAGTTTAAAGCCTTCATTCCAATTCTTTTAAAGTTTGTTTTTCAGTTGTGTTTGATTGTCTATATCACTCTACAACTGAAGTTTTCTCACCACACTTCATAGAGCCAAAAATCCTATACTCATTCTATAGTGAAGTTGTAATAGAAGTGAGAGTGTTTGTAAAAGAGTTTGAGAAAAAGTGTAGTGATCTTGTTGTGATCACTTTGTTCTTGTAATCCTTTCCTTGTGGAGCAACCTCTTCGGTAGAGGTCCTTTGTACTCGGTGGAGCTCGGTGCTCGGTCTTCGGTAGACCAAATTGTAAAGGCGTCCTCGGTGGATAGTGGAAACCCTTCACGGAGGTGAAGGCGGGGAGTAGAGCGGTGGCTCGAACCTCGAAACAAATATTTGTGTTTGCGATTGCCTTTGCGTCCAATTCTTGCTTTAAATTCCTCTAACACTTTATTGCTCCTTATTACTTGCTTGTGATCTTGTATCTTCCTTGTGCTTTTAATTCAAGCTTGTTATTCTTGTGATATATTGTGTGCATCTCATTTCTCATCATCATACTTTGCCTTGATCGATCATATCTAAATACAACAAGGTTGCATTGCGCACCTCTAACCCATATCTAGGAGAATTGGGAGGAAGGAGTTCAGAACCTCGCAAGGGGTATTCGGCTCTTAGTCTTGTTTTTGAGAGATCGTTGCATCATTCATCATACTTAGTTCAAAAAGATCATTAGATTAGCAATTACACCTATTCACCCCCCCTCTAGGTGTTTTTCAATTGGTATCAGAGCTTGGTCTCTAGGATTTGGTTTAACAACCTTAGAGAAGATCCTAATTTGCTAATCATTTCATTCATATTCATATAGTAAAAATGGCCGATGGAATTAAGACCCCTTCTAAGTTTGATGGACTTAACTTTCCCATATGGAAAGTTAAGATGACCGTGTTTTCGCAATCTCTAGGTAGCCGAGTTGCAAAAGCCGTGACTAAGTCCTTTAGTGTACCCCCCGGTGACGAATCCACTTGGTCCGAAATAGAGACTAAGGAATTCGATGCCAATGCCAAAGCTCACTATGCACTTCTACAAGCCCTTAATGATGATGACATTTCTAGGGTTATCCATTGCAAATCCGCATATGAGATTTGGTCACACTTGATAGTCACACATGAGGGGACCTCACAAGTAAAGAAGTCTAAGATTGACCTTCTTCGGTCCCAATATGAAACATTTAGCATGCAAGAAAATGAAACCATAGATGATATGGTTACAAGATTTACCAAGATTACTAATGGACTCTCTTCTTTAGGTGAAGATATCAACAATGATCAAAGAGTAAGGAAGATCATCCGAGCTCTTCCTACTTCATGGGAAGTTAAAGCAACAACCTTGAAGGAACTCAACGACAATGAAGAGATGGAGCTTATAGGTCTCATTGGGAACCTCAAAACCCATGAGATGGAAAGGAAAGCAAGGGAGGATATGGCTCCTTCCAAAAAGAAGACTATCGCCTTCAAGAGTCAAGCTACACACTCCGATGAAGACGATGAAGAAGAAGATGATGAGGAGCTCTCACTCCTTGTTAAGAATGTCCGGAGGATGTACAACAAGGCGAAGTACCAAGGTAGAAGAAGATGGCAAGGAGGCAAAGAAGAAAGAAGGATCACTTGTTTCAATTGCCAAAAGCCCGGACACATTGTTGCGGAGTGTCCGGACAAAGCTAAGCCCTCCACATCAAAGAAGCCCTACAAGAAGAAGGCTATGAAGGCAACTTGGGATTCGGAGACCGAATCCGAGGAAGAAATAGACACCGCCAACATGTGCTTCATGGCTAATGAAGGCACAAGCAAGGTAACCTCTTCCCCTTCCCATGATAATGAGCTTTCTATGGATGAATTAGAAGAGGCTTTTGTTGAGTTGTCACAAAATTATGATTTCTTAAAGAAAAAGTATTTAAAAATGAAAAAGGAAAATGAATCTTTAAGTCATCAAGTTTTTACTCTTACAAAAGAAAAGGATGATTTGGTTTCCACCTTGGCCACTACTAAAAATAATTTTGAAAAATATAAGATTTCTTGCAAAGGTAAGGCCCCACTATTTGATTCTAATGAAGTTTCTATGCTTAAGGAAAGATTAGACTCATTAAGTGTTGTTTTGAAAAATTGTGAGTTTAACAAGAAGAAAATTGAGGTTATGTTTCCTAAGAAACAAGCCCCAAAGAAAAATGCTCATGCTCATGTTCATGTTCATGCTACACAACCTAAACAACATGGCAAAACCCCAAAACATGCTCACACTACACGTACACATCATGCATTCATGTATGGTAGAGTGTTCTCATGTTCACATTGTGGGCGGAAAGGACACTTAGCCAATTTTTGCTATGATAGACTAAATGCATCACATCATAATATTTGGGTTCGAGGGACTAACTTTAAAGGATCCAAGAAAGTTTGGGTACCAAAATCAACAATTATGTTAAATGATGTAGGTACTTTCCAAAGCCCAACGACGTAGAGGATTGTGGTATCTTGATAGTGGTTGCTCAAGGCACATGACTTGGGACATCAACAACTTTGCAACCCTATCAAGATATCATGAAGGTGGCACCGTCACCTTCGGAGATGACGCCAAGGGTAAAATCATCGGTATTGGTAATGTAAAACTTGGCACCTCTCCTTTAATTGAAAATGTAGTTTTAGTTGATGGCCTCAAGCATAATCTCTTGAGTGTTAGTCAACTTTGTGATAAAGGTTTTGATGTTGTTTTTGATAATGTTGCTTGTAAAGTAATTGATAGAACTTCTAATGTTTGTGTATTTTCCGATTTTCGTGAAAGTAATGTTTATATGATTGATATGTTAAATATGTCTTGTAATATTACTTGTTTGAAAGCCCTCGATGATGACTCTTGGTTGTGGCATAGGAGATTAGGCCATATTTCTTTTGATCACATTTCTAGGTTAAACACAAAGGAAATGGTGAAAGGTATTCCTTGCTTGAATTTTAAAAAGGACCGAGTTTGTGACGCATGTCAATTTGGGAAACAAACTAAGTCTTCTTTCAAGTCAATTAAGGATATCATGACATCACGTCCTTTGGAGTTAATCCATATGGATCTTTTTGGCCCTACACAAACCAAAAGTCTAAGTGGGAATAGATTTGCTTATGTTTTGGTTGATGACTTTTCAAGGTTTACTTGGGTTTTCTTTCTTGAACACAAAAACCAAGCATTTTCGTATTTCCAAACTTTTAAGAAAAGAGTTGAAAAAGAAAAAGATGTTTCGATTTTGAGAATAAGAAGTGATAGAGGAGGTGAATTCATTAACCAACCCTTTACCACTTTTTGTGGTGAACATGGAATAAAGCATGAACTATCTTGTCCTAGAACTCCACAACAAAATGGAGTAGTTGAACGGAAAAATAGAACATTACAAGAGATGGCTAGGACAATGCTAAGTGAATATGGTCTACCACATTATTTGTGGGCCGAGGCCGTTAATACATCATGCTATATATCAAATCGTGTTTTCTTATGTAAAAATACTACTAAAACTTCTTTTGAAATGTACTTTTCTAGAAAACCAAATGTTTCTTATTTCAAAGTTTTGGATGCAAATGTTTTGTTTTAAATACAAAAGATAATTTAGGAAAGTTTGATGCTAGATCTTATGAGGCTATTTTTGTTGGTTACTCAAACACTAGTAAGGCTTATAGAGTTTTCATTAGATCATCATTGACTATTGAAGAGTCTATTCATGTTAAGTTTGAGGAATCTAACAAGTTTGTTAAGAATGTTGTAGAAATAGATGCATTGGATGAAGGTTTGGAGAAAGTGACCTTGGAGGATGCTTCTACTATGGGAAACAAACCAAAGGATGATGAAGGAAGCGAAGCTAAGGTGGAAGAGGCACAAGGAAATGAAAATCAAACACATGAAGGGGAGCCTACTCAACCACTACCAAAGGATTGGAGATACAATCCACATCATCCCAAGGACCTCGTCATAGGTGAAGTATCAAAAGGGGTAACTACTCGCTCTAGACTTCATGACTATTGTGGTAACTATGCATTCATTTCTCATATTGAACCCAAATATGTCCTCGAAGCCGAGGCCGATTCATATTGGTTGCTAGCCATGCATGCAAGAGTAGCTCAATCAATTTGAGCGCAACCAAGTTTGGCACCTTGTTCCTAGGCCCCACGATAGACCAACAATTGGTACTAAGTGGTTCTTTAAGAACAAGTTGGATGAATTGGGTAATGTAGTTAGAAACAAGGCTAGGTTAGTTGCCCAAGGTTACACTCAAATCGAAGAGATCGATTTTGAAGAAACCTTTGCACCCGTAGCACGGCTTGAAGCCATACGGATGACACTAGCATTTGCCTCATATAAAGATTTTAAATTATTTCAAATGGATGTTAAAAGTGCTTTTCTAAATGGATATATTGAAGAGGAGGTGTATGTTGAACAACCCCCCGGGTTTGTTGATCCTACACATCCGGATTTTGTTTTTAAATTAGATAAAGCTCTTTATGGTTTAAAACAAGCCCCTAGGGCTTGGTATGAAAGAATTTCTTCATTTTTGATTTCAAATGGTTTTAAGAAAGGTAAAATTGACACAACTTTGTTTACAAAACATGTAGAAAAGGATATTCTTATTGTGCAATTTTATGTGGATGATATTATTTTTGGTTCTACTAATGAATCTCTTTGCAAAGCTTTTGAGTCATGCATGAAGGATGAATTTGAAATGTCTATGATGGGGGAGCTCAACTATTTCCTTGGACTCCAAATCAAGCAAAGGAAGGATGGGATCTTCATCAATCAAGCCAAGTACACAAAAGAACTAATCAAGAGATTCGGACTTGAAGGATCTAAAGTAAGCAAAACTCCCATGGCTACAACTACTAAGCTTGACAAGGATGAACAAGGTAAAAGTGTAGACATTAAATTATATCGTAGCATGATTGGTAGCTTGCTTTATTTGACGGCTAGTAGGCCGGATATCATGTTTTCCGTTTGTCTTTGTGCACGTTTTCAATCTTATCCTAAAGAGTCTCACATAATTGCGGTTAAACGCATAATTAGATACCTTAAGGGCACCATTGAAATGGGTTTGTGGTATCCGAAAACCGGCCAATTTTCAATGACTAGTTTTTCGGATGCCGACTATGCGGGTTGTAGGGTAGATAGGAAGAGCACAAGTGGAACATGTCAATTCTTGGGTAATTGTCTTGTATCTTGGTCTTCCAAAAAGCAAAATTCGGTAGCCCTATCAACCGCCGAGGCGGAGTATGTTGCAGCCGGAGCTTGTTGTGCACAAGTTCTTTGGATGAAACATACTCTCCTCGACTATGATTTACACTTTGATCATGTTAAAATATTTTGTGATAATACTAGTACTATTCACATGACAAAGAATGCAAATCAACATAGTAAAACCAAACACATTGACATTAGGTATCACTTTCTTAGAGATCATTATGAGAAAGGTGATATTGATATTGATTATGTTTCTACCGATTTTCAACTTGCCGATATTTTTACTAAACCTTTAGACTATGCTAGATTTTCATTTATTTGTGGTGAGTTGAATGTTTGTATTATGGATTCTTAAAATGAAATTTTCAATTGTTTTATTTTAACCCTTTTTGATGTATGACAAAAAGGGGGAGAAAAATATATAAGTTTAAGTGTTTATTGAAAAAGAAATAAGTTTGCTTATAGTTTGAGTTTAGTTTATTTACTATAAGTTTAAAGAGAAAAAGTATAAGTTTAATTGGTATTAAGTTTGATTTCAATTGGTATTAGAGCTTTTGACAAAAATATTGGGTTTTCAATGCTTCATGTATCTCACTAATAGTTATTTTTTTACATAGCATTGTTTGAGGGGGAGCTTTCCAAGCTCTTCTTCCTTTATTTGTTTAAATAACTTATATGTTTTGTCATCATCAAAAAGGGGAGATTGTTGGCCCAAGGTTACAATCACCCATGATTAGTGTATTTTGATGATTACAAAACATATTAGTTATTTGTACTAATAATATTTGTGTTTAAGTGTGTTTCAGGTTTCTATTCATTCTAGAAGTCTTCTCTCACAAATACAAGGATTTGGACTCAAGTCAACTCCAATTGGGCTCAAGGAACAAGTGTTGAAGATCATATGAAGAAGCCTATTGAAGATCTTGAAGTCCTTAGAATCATTGTAAGAATAGAATGTTAAAGTTTGAGTCTTGGTTATTTGGCTCTAGGATACACACACACACAAAATTTGGTTTTGATAAAATTTAGTCTTGTTTCATTTTCAAAATTTGGTTTCATGCCTTAGTAGAGATTTACATGAACCTAAGTTTTATAAAATAAATATCTTGTTTAGATCATGTATACATACTCCTACTAACATGTCACTCTAGTTTGTTTAAACCTAAAACAACTTTTCAAATTTTTCCAAGTTCAAAATCCTGCAGTTTTTCCCATTTCAGGCTGACCGGCCGACCGGCCCGGTCGACCGGCGCCATAGCCTGGACGTGCACGTCTGTGCACGTCCATCGGTCGACCGCACCGGTCGACCGACCAAGAGCACACTGCTCTCTGGTTTTCTGAGTCGACCGGACCGGTCGACCGGAAGAAGGAAACTGTGTTTCCTCTTTTGGGACGGTCGACCGGACCGGTCGACCGAGAGCCAACGGCTCTTTGCAGCTGGGCTGGCGGTCGACCGGACCGGTCGACCGCCAGGCCTGCAACAATCCAACGGCTCTTTCCTCTTTGGGCAATTCTGAAAATCTGTTTCTCTTTTCTGCTTTAACAGATTTTTAGAGAATTGTTGGGGAGCTTTTGCAGGTCAAATTAGGTGTAAAGAAATTGTTTTTAACCTATTTTCAACCCTATAAATAGAGGAGAAGTCTCTCTTGCATAGCACCTAGAAAAATCCTCAAGTTTGTGTTGTTTTCAAAAGAGAAAAGAAAAGAGTTTAAAGCCTTCATTCCAATTCTTTTAAAGTTTGTTTTTCAGTTGTGTTTGATTGTCTATATCACTCTACAACTGAAGTTTTCTCACCACACTTCATAGAGCCAAAAATCCTATACTCATTCTATAGTGAAGTTGTAATAGAAGTGAGAGTGTTTGTAAAAGAGTTTGAGAAAAAGTGTAGTGATCTTGTTGTGATCACTTTGTTCTTGTAATCCTTTCCTTGTGGAGCAACCTCTTCGGTAGAGGTCCTTTGTACTCGGTGGAGCTCGGTGCTCGGTCTTCGGTAGACCAAATTGTAAAGGCGTCCTCGGTGGATAGTGGAAACCCTTCACGGAGGTGAAGGCGGGGAGTAGAGCGGTGGCTCGAACCTCGAAACAAATATTTGTGTTTGCGATTGCCTTTGCGTCCAATTCTTGCTTTAAATTCCTCTAACACTTTATTGCTCCTTATTACTTGCTTGTGATCTTGTATCTTCCTTGTGCTTTTAATTCAAGCTTGTTATTCTTGTGATATATTGTGTGCATCTCATTTCTCATCATCATACTTTGCCTTGATCGATCATATCTCAATACAACAAGGTTGCATTGCGCACCTCTAACCCATATCTAGGAGAATTGGGAGGAAGGAGTTCAGAACCTCGCAAGGGGTATTCGGCTCTTAGTCTTGTTTTTGAGAGATCGTTGCATCATTCATCATACTTAGTTCAAAAAGATCATTAGATTAGCAATTACACCTATTCACCCCCCCTCTAGGTGTTTTTCAATTGGTATCAGAGCTTGGACTCTAGGATTTGGTTTAACAACCTTAGAGAAGATCCTAATTTGCTAATCATTTCATTCATATTCATATAGTAAAAATGGCCGATGGAATTAAGACCCCTCCTAAGTTTGATGGACTTAACTTTCCCATATGGAAAGTTAAGATGACCGTGTTTTCGCAATCTCTAGGTAGCCGAGTTGCAAAAGCCGTGACTAAGTCCTTTAGTGTACCCCCCGGTGACGAATCCACTTGGTCCGAAATAGAGACTAAGGAATTCGATGCCAATGCCAAAGCTCACTATGCACTTCTACAAGCCCTTAATGATGATGACATTTCTAGGGTTATCCATTGCAAATCCGCATATGAGATTTGGTCACACTTGATAGTCACACATGAGGGGACCTCACAAGTAAAGAAGTCTAAGATTGACCTTCTTCGGTCCCAATATGAAACATTTAGCATGCAAGAAAATGAAACCATAGATGATATGGTTACAAGATTTACCAAGATTACTAATGGACTCTCTTCTTTAGGTGAAGATATCAACAATGATCAAAGAGTAAGGAAGATCATCCGAGCTCTTCCTACTTCATGGGAAGTTAAAGCAACAACCTTGAAGGAACTCAACGACAATGAAGAGATGGAGCTTATAGGTCTCATTGGGAACCTCAAAACCCATGAGATGGAAAGGAAAGCAAGGGAGGATATGGCTCCTTCCAAAAAGAAGACTATCGCCTTCAAGAGTCAAGCTACACACTCCGATGAAGACGATGAAGAAGAAGATGATGAGGAGCTCTCACTCCTTGTTAAGAATGTCCGGAGGATGTACAACAAGGCGAAGTACCAAGGTAGAAGAAGATGGCAAGGAGGCAAAGAAGAAAGAAGGATCACTTGTTTCAATTGCCAAAAGCCCGGACACATTGTTGCGGAGTGTCCGGACAAAGCTAAGCCCTCCACATCAAAGAAGCCCTACAAGAAGAAGGCTATGAAGGCAACTTGGATTCGGAGACCGAATCCGAGGAAGAAATAGACACCGCCAACATGTGCTTCATGGCTAATGAAGGCACAAGCAAGGTAACCTCTTCCCCTTCCCATGATAATGAGCTTTCTATGGATGAATTAGAAGAGGCTTTTGTTGAGTTGTCACAAAATTATGATTTCTTAAAGAAAAAGTATTTAAAAATGAAAAAGGAAAATGAATCTTTAAGTCATCAAGTTTTTACTCTTACAAAAGAAAAGGATGATTTGGTTTCCACCTTGGCCACTACTAAAAATAATTTTGAAAAATATAAGATTTCTTGCAAAGGTAAGGCCCCACTAATTGATTCTAATGAATTTTCTATGCTTAAGGAAAGATTAGACTCATTAAGCGTTGTTTTGAAAAATTGTGAGTTTAACAAGAAGAAAATTGAGGCTATGTTTCCTAAGAAACAAGCCCCAAAGAAAAATGCTCATGCTCATGTTCATGTTCATGCTACACAACCTAAACAACATGGCAAAACTGTAACGCCCCGATCCTGGGAGATACGGAGACATTACTGCAACGTATATACGCAAGTCAGAAGTACCTTCACGTATATACGCTAAGCATCAGTACAGGCAAGAATCAGAGTACGGAAGCAAGTGGTGCATTATACATTCCAACATATGAGTACAATTACAAAGTTATCACCAGAGGTGATCCAATATTACATAAATATTACATCACCAGAATGGCGCAATTGCGAGAATACAAGGAGATGTACAAGTGTGAACAGTAAACAAGCACTCACGAGTTTACAAAAGGAAAACTCGGGAGGTACACAGGGGGCCTGGAAGAATAGAGCTCTGAATGGTCTGCTGGAGATCCACGCTTCAGCTGCGCCACTCTGATCAGCAACTGGAAGATCCACACGCTCCAAGCTCCATGACCTGGACATGAGAATCCAGGGGAGTCAGATGAAACTCCCCAGGCGAGTGGTGATACAAAAGCCAAGTGGCGAGCCAGGGTAGCAATAAAACCAAATAAAGCCGAGGACGAGCAAATCTGATTGTATGGTTTCAGATCACGGCTCCATGAGACTAGTACGTCGAAGGAATAATCCAACAAAGAAACCCTCATCTATATACCTTTATCTCATGTCACCATAATCCAAGCACATACAACCCGACTGTACTCAGGGCATGATAAGAAAATGAACAGGAGGCAAGTGGATACAAGGGATAAAGCAGAGTATGAGCAGTTAATACGATAATACTCATAAAGCCGAAAATCTGATGTAAAATCCAGGACAAGCAAATATGGTAAGGCATATCACAGATTCATAGCCGTTTAAGTCGCAGGCTTCAGTATGCGTCCCATTCCACATACCTCTACTTACAACTTAAAGAGCCGGTTATTATCTTGACACTTATTATTACTCGTCTTACCCTGATATCTAGCTATGTGAACTAGCGTCCCAGCACACATAGATCCATATCCGAGTAAAGCAAGGTTGTTATTGGAAACCAGCGGGGGTATCAACGAACTATGTTTACAGTGGGTCCAGTACATACCCGGGACCACGGCCCAGGATTGTTCCGTTGCTTGGTGGACGGAACCTGCCGCAAGGCTAACAGGAGGGTCTTATAGGATGCCCTTGTCAAGATGGTACCAGGAAGGAGGGAGCTAGCACTCCCTCGGTCGCCTGGAGGCCCACAGGTCAGACCGGAAGTTTTAGTTGCACAACATGCCTAATACCACTGTAAACACGAACACATATTGATAGCCGCGAGTTTCCCCCGACCCGATGCAAGTTGTTCCTTTTATGATTTATTAGATGATTATCAGATTCCGGGAATGAGCAAGAACAAGTCAGGAATACAGGTATCACAGGAGTACTGGTTCGTACTATAATATATCACATGTGTATCAGGAGTACAGTTTGTACTATCAAGATGTCAGGTCATCATTCCCGTTATCGTGATAATCATGAGAGTCAAGTATATCATGCTGGGTGTCAAGTGATAGCATGACAAGAGATTGATATTAGACAGGTAACCAGTCATGTCAAGAGATTGATAACAATCCGGTGGCAAGTCATGTCATAACAAGGGTCTTGCCAAAGTAGTAGCATGTCCGATGTTAGGTGATAACACATCAGTTGACAGGTGATATACATGTGTTAAATAGTAGCATGTAAAGGACAGGTATGAAGTAATGACATGGTGGTAGAATAGTAGTTGAGCACAATCAAGCGGAGCTGAGCAAGCTGGAAGTACAGACAGCAAACAGTATTTAACACTGGAGCGTCTGGCGAGGTTACCGGGACGACTCGACTGAAGTACGAGCGGTAAATCCGGCAGCAACTCACCTAGACGAATCTAGTGGTAAAGTGCTGAACGCTGATCATGATAACCAGGCGGAGCTGAACAAGCTGGAGGCACAGGCAGCGAATAGAGTTTAGACACTAATGCGTTCTGCGAGGTTACCGGACACTCGGATCAAGATACTAGTAGAAAATCCGGCAGCAACTCGCCTAAACGAATTTAGTGGTAAAGCACTGAGCGCTAAGCATGTTCACCAGGCGGAGCTGAGAAACCTGACGATCCCAATCACGCCTCTTTCGAGATAGTGAGGGACCGGAGGCTGTATGACGGAGAAACCTGTCGGCCCCAATCACTTCCCTTTCGGGACAGTGAGTGACCGAAGGCTGAAGGATCGGCCACGCATAGTATGGAGCAGTAGGATACATCACAGGCATAGTATATGTACAAGAATGAAACTACCCTAGTACAGGCATTCGTCACAGAGCAATACATGTCCAGACATTGGCACTCGGCCATACACAAATACAGGGACTCGGCCCAATACATGATACATGGAAACATGGAATAAAATACATATCGACCGACAAAGCGGGGAATCCCAAATGGAGGCGAGAGCGAGGACACTCGCCTAAATCACCGGAAAGCCGAAAGTCTGGAATCTATGGAACTCGCGCACGCGCCATAAAATAATATATAATTATGAGGAGAGAGAAAGTGAAGAGGAGAGAGAAAGAGTTAGAGAGAGAAAGAGGGAGAAACCTAGAGAGAGAAAGAGACACAGGGAGACGCGGGCTTCCGAGAGAGAGACGCGGGGTCACGGACGCGGGAGTCACAAACGCGGGAATAGCAGACGCGGGGTTCGCGTCGCAAGAATAGCAGATGCGAGAATCACAGACGCGGGGATCGCGTCGCGGGAAATACCAAACGCGGGAATCACAGACGTGGGGATCACGTCGCGAAGGTGCCATAACGTGAGGCTCGGGGCCTGCGTTTAAGTCAGGGTATGAGAACGCGGACGCGAGGATAAACTCCGCGTCACGCCAACAAGGATAGAACACAGACGCGGGCACTTAGCTTCGCGTCGTGCCGATACAGAAACGCGCGGAGCGCGTTAAGAGATTGCCCAGACGCGGGGTTGAGATCCGCGTTAGGAAACAAACAGAGAGGAGGAAAGGTGATTCCTTTGCTGCGCCCGACGAAGGGAAGTTCGGCCCCAAACCAAAAGGAGGGTACCGGCCCTAAGTCTTGCCAACGGAGGAGAACGCGGCCCCAATCCAAAAGGAGGGGCCGGCACTGATAAGAGTCATTTTCCAAATGGAGAAGACGAACAGGAAGAGGAACCAGGAAGAGAGAGAGACTCAGGAGAGAGAGAGTGATTCCTAGAGAGAGAATTTAGAGGGAGAAAGAGTGAGTTAGAGAGAGGGGAGAGAATCTCGAGAGAGAGAGAAAGCTTGTAATGGGAGGAGAGAGAGAAGAGAGAGGAGAGAGAAAGTCTTGGAGAGAGAGAGAGAGAGAGAGAAAGATCCAGGAGAGAGAGTGAGAGAGAATGAAAAAGTGGGAGAGAGAGACGAAACGCAGAGAGAGAGAAACGCAGCAGAGAGAGAGAGAAACGCAGAGAGAGGGAGAGAGAGAGAAACGCAGAGAGAGGGAGAGAGAAGAGGAACCCAGGAAGAGAAACAGAGAGGGATAGGGGCTGCTGCCCCCTCTGGTTCCCGCGCACAGCGCCCCCCCTTGGGGGCGCTCGGCCTGGCCGCCGGCCAGGCGGCGGCGCCGGGCGGCGCTGGCCGCCGGCGGAGGAAGAGGGGGCCGCTGCCCCCTCAACAGAGAAGGGAGGGGGGCTGTTGCCCCCCTCCAGCAGAGAGAAGAGAGAGGGGGCTGTGCCCCCTCCTCAGGCCGCGCACAGGGGGCCCCTGGTGGCCCCCTGGTCGCCCGCGACTGCCGGCAGGCCGCCGGCGGTGCCAAACTGGGGTGGCGCCGGCCACCCCGAGGAAAAGGAGGAGGGGGCTGCTGCCCCCTCCACAACAGCGCACGGGGGGCGCGAGGCCCCCGGCCGCCGGCTGCGCGCCGGCGGCGGTCTGCCCACGCCGGGGCGCCGGAGGAGGAGAGGCCGGCGGCGGAGATGGGGTCGCCGAGGCCGGATCAGTGGGAGGAAGGAAGGGAAAATGGAAGAAAAGAAAAAGAAAGGAAAAGTAAAGGAGAGGGAAAGGAGGTGGCCGGATTTTGGGGGGTCTCTCGCCGGCGTCGTGGTGGCCGGAGGCGCCGGCGATGGTGGTGGTTGGGTGCTGGTCCTCTCTTGGAGGAGAAGAGGAAGAAAAGAAATGAGAAGAGGGGAAGAAGAAAAGAAGGAAAAAGAAAGGAAAAAGAAAAAAGGAAAAAGGAAGTGATGGAGATGGGATGGATGGGAGAGGGAATTAAATGAGGGGGTGTCTCCCACGTGGGGAGATGGCTGGATCGGTTGGAGGGAAAAAGAAAAGGAAAGAAAGAAAGAAAGAAAGAAAAGATTAAATAATAATATTATAATATGGTCGCGAAATATCGATTGTTCCAGAAAAATCCCCAAAAATCCCCAGAGGTAGAAAACGTCATCCTGAGGAATAATATGAAATCGGTTTTCAGAAATAAAATCCCATTTTCAAATTAAAAATCCGAAAGCCAACCGCCGACACCGGTCTACACCGGGTCGGCCAGATTTTGATAAATTCTGAAAAATCCCAGAAAATGTATTAAAGTAGAAAATATGATTTTAAGAAGTAAGGTGAAAGCGGAATTCAAAAATTCAACTCCGATTGAAAACTAAAAATCCTGGAATCAACCAGCGATACTGGCCGATACCGAATCCGGTGGAATTTTCATAAATTCATAAAATCCTCAGAAAAAGTATTTAGATAGAAAGAGTGATTTTAAGAAATAATGCCTAAAGGCACTTCTTGTAATTTCAATCCGTTTGTAAATTAAAAATCCGGGAATCGGTCAGCGGTACTGATCGACACCGGTTTTGAAGATTTACAACTTAATTCAGGAAAATTCCAGAAAATCATAGAAAATCTAAAATATTGGAAAACGATGTTCAAAACTAAAATCGGTCAAATCGGAATACCGGAATGTCCAAATCGAGCAATACTCTAGGATCGGGCCCTCGGTTCAGACTAGGGCTGACTCCGAGTCCACGAATCCAAATCCAAGACAAAACGTTCATGTGAATAATTCATAATACAAAACAAATAAAGGAAGTAAATCGAAAAATAAGATCGAAAAATCTGAATACGCAACTAAGTACGTATTCCAGGAGCGGGGTGTTACATTCCATCCACCTTACAAAAAAATGCGTCCTCGCAATTTCGATAAGGGGTAAAATGAACACAAAGGGGACAAGGGTGGAATTATACCAATTAAGATATGAAGCACTATAGGTAGGGCCCTCAAGTTGGCTGATCAATAACCAGAATATAGAAATCTTCTGCACTTCCGGCTGTATAAATCTCCGAACGATGCCAAATAATACTGACTGATTACACAACTTTGCAATAGAATTCCCGCTGTACTGCATACTCAATGTTGCTCCAAGAATGAGCCAGAATACCAAAGATAAAGAAAACCCCTGATAGTCCTGAGCATAATAAAGAAGACCGATAATGAGAATTCCGAATACCAGGCATCGATCACTCTGAGAGATATAGCCGAGAATATAGAATACCCGTAGAGAATCCCGATTACTGATTTCTGAAAGATAACCCGTTCGAGATCAATCCTGAGAATACCCGAGTTTCATAGAGTTGGCCGAAGAGATCATATCATAGCTTCATTTAGAACCAGCCACTACCTCTCTAGTATATCCATATCTTAAGTTGGTATAACGGCTTCGAAAAACCAAAACAGGGGAAAGATAGAGGAAATAAGGAATCAAAGGAAGGATGATCAAGAAAAATAGATAACTCTGTACTTATAGTTGGAATGTATAACCAGGACTCATGCATTCCAGTTGCAAATTTCTCTACCATTAATTTGCCGTCTGGACGTACTGAGGAGGTAAGAGCCTAAGCTCTGATACCAACCTGTAACGCCCCGATCCTGGGAGATACGGAGACATTACTGCAACGTATATACGCAAGTCAGAAGTACCTTCACGTATATACGCTAAGCATCAGTACAGGCAAGAATCAGAGTACGGAAGCAAGTGGTGCATTATACATTCCAACATATGAGTACAATTACAAAGTTATCACCAGAGGTGATCCAATATTACATAAATATTACATCACCAGAATGGCGCAATTGCGAGAATACAAGGAGATGTACAAGTGTGAACAGTAAACAAGCACTCACGAGTTTACAAAAGGAAAACTCGGGAGGTACACAGGGGGCCTGGAAGAATAGAGCTCTGAATGGTCTGCTGGAGATCCACGCTTCAGCTGCGCCACTCTGATCAGCAACTGGAAGATCCACACGCTCCAAGCTCCATGACCTGGACATGAGAATCCAGGGGAGTCAGATGAAACTCCCCAGGCGAGTGGTGATACAAAAGCCAAGTGGCGAGCCAGGGTAGCAATAAAACCAAATAAAGCCGAGGACGAGCAAATCTGATTGTATGGTTTCAGATCACGGCTCCATGAGACTAGTACGTCGAAGGAATAATCCAAACAAGGAAACCCTCATCTATATACCTTTATCTCATGTCACCATAATCCAAGCACATACAACCCGACTGTACTCAGGGCATGATAAGAAAATGAACAGGAGGCAAGTGGATACAAGGGATAAAGCAGAGTATGAGCAGTTAATACGATAATACTCATAAAGCCGGAAATCCGATGTAAAATCCAGGACAAGCAAATATGGTAAGGCATATCACAGATTCATAGCCGTTTAAGTCGCAGGCTTCAGTATGCGTCCCATTCCACATACCTCTACTTACAACTTAAAGAGCCGGTTATTATCTTGACACTTATTATTACTCGTCTTACCCTGATATCTAGCTATGTGAACTAGCGTCCCAGCACACATAGATCCATATCCGAGTAAAGCAAGGTTGTTATTGGAAACCAGCGGGGGTATCAACGAACTATGTTTACAGTGGGTCCCGTACATACCCGGGACCACGGCCCAGGATTGTTCCGTTGCTTGGTGGACGGAACCTGCCGCAAGGCTAACAGGAGGGTCCTATAGGATGCCCTTGTCAAGATGGTACCAGGAAGGAGGGAGCCAGCACTCCCCTCAGTCGCCTGGAGGCCCACAGGTCAGACCGGAAGTTTTAGTTGCACAACATGCCTAATACCACTGTAAACACGAACACATATTGATAGCCGCGAGTTTCCCCCGACCCGATGCAAGTTGTTCCTTTTATGATTTATTAGATGATTATCAGATTCCGGGAATGAGCAAGAACAAGTCAGGAATACAGGTATCACAGGAGTACTGGTTCGTACTATAATATATCACATGTGTATCAGGAGTACAGTTTGTACTATCAAGATGTCAGGTCATCATTCCCGTTATCGTGATAATCATGAGAGTCAAGTATATCATGCTGGGTGTCAAGTGATAGCATGACAAGAGATTGATATTAGACAGGTAACCAGTCATGTCAAGAGATTGATAACAATCCGGTGGCAAGTCATGTCATAACAAGGGTCTTGCCAAAGTAGTAGCATGTCCGATGTTAGGTGATAACACATCAGTTGACAGGTGATATACATGTGTTAAATAGTAGCATGTAAAGGACAGGTATGAAGTAATGACATGGTGGTAGAATAGTAGTTGAGCACAACCAAGCGGAGCTGAGCAAGCTGGAAGTACAGACAGCAAACAGTATTTAACACTGGAGCGTCTGGCGAGGTTACGGGACGACTCGACTGAAGTACGAGCGGTAAATCCGGCAGCAACTCACCTAGACGAATCTAGTGGTAAAGTGCTGAACGCTGATCATGATAACCAGGCGGAGCTGAACAAGCTGGAGGCACAGGCAGCGAACAGAGTTTAGACACTAATGCGTTCTGCGAGGTTACCGGGACACTCGGATCAAGATACGAGTAGAAAATCCGGCAGCAACTCGCCTAAACGAATTTAGTGGTAATGCACTGAGTGATTAGTATCCAATATTGCATATTTTACCTCATAATTCCATGCATTTAGTTAATAAATACATAATTTTTACTCATCTTCTCTACATATTTGCAGGTACACACTCTAAAGGAGATAAAGCAAATAATCACTTTAATTAACACTAATTAAAGTGATTAAATCCAAGATTAAAGATAAAGCCAAGATTTGAATTCCAGATCCAGAAAGATCCACGCGCCCAAAGAAGAATCCAGATAGTCCACGTGGCTAACCACTTAACAATAAAATCCCACCAGAAAATCTGGGCTCAGCGGCCCAGATTTTGCCGCCAGTTTTGGGAGATCCTGAGGATCTGAGGCAGTTACAGGGAGTTAGGATCCCGAATTTTGCGCCAACCAACTACCTTCTAGATCCTTCACCTGGGGCTATAAATATGGGACCTTGGACCTGCGAGCAAAAAGAGAATGGAGAAGAGAGGAGAATTCATTAGTTGTTGTAATTTTGTTTAGTTTTTCTCTAGGTTTAGTTCTTTAGATCCCTCTTCTTCTTCCCTAGAATTCATTGTAAAAGAGAGTGATTGTGAGAGAGAGAGCTTGTGTAATCAAGGGTGACACTTGAAGCAACAAGGATTGATCCATTCTCCTTCCTCTACTTGAGCTTGGTTCTAGTTTATGTGCTTTCTTTAATTGCTTTCTTTATTGCTTTCTTTAATTCCTTGCAAATTTACTTCATGCTTTGTTTTACTTCTCTAATGGCTTTTAGCTAATTCCTTCTCCATGTACTAGCTAACCACTAGCCTTGCCATCTTCACTAACTCATGGGTGATTGCTTTTGTTCATCTTGCAAGTTGTATGGTCTTCTCTTCTCCGATGGGTTAAACCACTCATTCGACAAGTGAGAAAGTAATTAGATCAACACGCGAGACGAATCCACGCCGATGGAGTGACAACATGAGGCAAGCCTTCACTATCACGGAGTTTAGTAAGTATTGGTAAGGTAGTAAGGTAAGCTAGTCATGGAATGCTTCTTCTTTAAGTTTCCTTTTCTTTTCATGTGAATACCAAATCCACTATTGATTTCTTTTCCGACTTTTCCACCATGAACATATCCATCCTTTCTTTAGTTTCTTTTCATTTGATTCATTATTTTTATAAGACATAGAAGAATTCTCGTTTTATAACTTCACTACCACTCGTCAAAGCTTCCATCGCGAGCTCTCCCTGAGATTCGACTCGGTATAGTCCTATACTATAGCGGAGACAAGAAAGGGTACATAAAATACATTTTTATACTCATAATACGTATACCTTCTTAGTCTAATCAAAATGGCGCCGTTGCCGGGGAGAGCAACGTTTTTTTTGGTTTAAAGTGAAGTACTAAACGATTCTTCTTCTCTGTTGCAGGTTACAGGTTGAAGAAACAGAAAATCTTGCATTGCAGTGACATACAAGTGGACCTGGGCCTCTGCTCTCGAAAGCAGAGACCAGGATCCCTCCAAATTGCCGCAATTTCTGGGATTTTGCCGTAGATTTGCGGCAATAAGGAGTGAACTTCTGACAAGTTTTCTGCAGGGCCTCTGGTTCTGCAAAACACAGCTGCTGATATACCTGAAATTCTGTATTCTTCACCTTATTCCTGCTTAATTAAAAACAGTAAAAAGTTGGTTGAAAGTGTTAAAAATTGTTTAGACATTTGCATTCTACGCACGTGTCTTTCAATTCTTTACTTTTACTGTTGAAGAGTGCTGGAGGCAAGGTACGTTTCGCATTGCATATAGACTAGGAATCATCTCTTGCTTGATTTCATGCTTTGAGTGAATCTTAGTGATATTTCTTGTACACTTGCACAATTCAATTTTAAGGGCATACCTGTAAATAAGATAAGGTGGGGGAGTTCATTACCCTTTCCTTAGCCCGAAAATCATTTTCCCAAGCACTCACTAACCCAAGCCTAATTTAATAAAAAAAAAGTAGACGTTGGCCCTAGGGACATCTCGGACTCATTTAGGAGATTATCCTAAGGGGGAAAAGTGTTGGAATTTAACTCTTGCAAAATCAGTGTCTAGGAAAGGGGTTGAGGGCCGAAAGCCCGAAGGTTGCTGGTTACTTAATTAAGGAACGTCTCTGACGGAAAACCTCCCACCAACCTTACCCTTCCCTGGCTGATTAGCTTGTGGTTAGAGTCTACACTAAACCTCCCGTGGACAGTCTATCAGTTAGGAGTCGTCTAGGTCCTAAGTCTACCCTAACTTAGGTTAGAATTTTTCTTTCTTTTGTTTGTTTGTTTGTCTGTTTGTATTTGATTGTGTGATATGGCTTACAATTACAATTCTTTCCATCCTAATAATAATCCATATTTCACACCATCTCCATATTCGGATAATTCCAACCCGGTGTTTTACAATATGCACCAATCAAATACACCGGGTTGGCCTTATCCGAATCAATATGACCCATACCCCCATCTAATAACTATAATTTCCATAATAATTTCAACTCTTCACCGAGTAATTGGGGATTCCAGTCCCCCGAGTTTAATTATCAACCTCCTTGTCCACCATATTCACCGAGTCCACAATATCCACAATATTCATTTCCAGAATCCGCTTCATATACTCCTTTTTCTGAACCACCAATTGAAGAAAAATCTGAGTTACTCAGGAGTATAGAAGCTAATCTTCAGAGGGCCGAACAACAACTTCAAGAAACATTTGACCCTCCAATTTCACAGTATTTTCAAGAGTCTTACTCAGTTCCACCTTTTCCTAATGAACAACCATTTGTCATGGAAACGAGTAAAGATTTCTTGTGTGAGTCCACTCTTCCATCACCACACAGTTTTGACTCACAATTTCATCACCAATTCCAAAACAATTCTTCATCTTTTCAACAAAATGATGAACCAATGAATTGTGAAAAGATGCTTGAATTCCTGACTCATGCTCGAAATGATCGTAACCGTGACATAGATTTGATGATTCAAACTCTTCATTCTCATCCTATTTCTAATGTCACTAACCATTCTGTCAAAGAGTCATGTTGTTTTGGAAATCAAGATTCAATTTCAGCACAACCACCTGAACTTGTCCAAACTTCAAATCCCATTGACATTTTGGCAAGTTTTTCATTTCCCAAAATTGAACTTGTCCAAACGTCAAATCCCATTGACATTTTGGCAAGTTTTTCATCTCCTACAAATGAACTTGTCCAAACTTCAGATCCAATTGACATTTTGGCAAGTTTTCCTTTCCCTGAAATTGAACTTGAACATGATTATGATCCTGAACTTTCACCAGATGATTCAACTCTACTTCCTGATTCAATCATGACTTCCATATCCTTACCTGATTTCACTTCATTTCCCAAGTCAGACTTGGATCCAGTACCCATCTGTTGTGAAATTGAATCACCCATCTTTAAGGATCATGTTGAACTTGACCAATTATACCTTTTTGAAGATCCTATTGACAAATTGGCAAGTTCTCCATTTTGTGGAATTGAACTCAATGAGAAATGTGACTTTGACCCTCAAGTTTGTGATTTAGTTCAAATACCTGAATCATTAATGACACCTGTTTTGTTACCCAATTTGAGTAACATTTTAGAGTCAGTTTTGATTCCCAACCCTCCTGAACTTGAATCACTAATCTTAGATAGTCACATTCCATCATGGGAAACTGAATGTGGACTTGAGCTTCATTTTCTTGACTTGGACCCAGTTCCTGAATCCATTCCGACTCCTGAACCTTTACTTGACTTCATTCACTTCCCTGAGTCGGTGTTCCTTTCCGAGTCCAAGTCAACCTTTCTATCATTTCATATTCCATTCTGGGACAAGGTAGTTGATGAATTTAACTCAGAAATTATTTTAAAAATTTGGAAATTAGATGGGGTCATGTACATAATAAAAATCACACATGCATACATCATTCTTGTGGGTCATATTATTGAGATTTTTGGTGGGTTCCTGAAAACCCAACGTAAAGTTGATTGGGCCATGTTTCGTAGACCAATCCGACCACCACCGGAACCACCACCTTAAGGTAATTTTTTCTTTTCCTTCCCTCACCATTTTTTTCATGCATGCATAAAATAAGTGTGGGGGAGGGTTCACTAACATAGGATTTAGTTCATAAAAAAAAAAAAAAGAAATAAAAAAGAAATAAAAATAAAGGAGGGATTTTTATGCTTAAAGGAATTTCCACACTTTCCAAATTCAAAATTTCCTAGGTTTCCTCCAATTCCATCTTTCAAGAATTCCTAAGTTTTAGGTCATTCCAAATTCCTAGGAGTCAAACTTCCCTTTTCAAAGCTACATATTCCAATGTGGTAAAAATCCTTTTGACTTAGGGATAGAAGTGGAAACCTATTGATTTTTCCCTCCTATAAAAAAACCCCCCTTCCACACACTTCCTCCCTCAAGCAAAAGTTTTCTCAGATCTCCAACTTCCTCTCAAAAGCGCCGCACTCTGAACCTTTTCTCCTCCCCAGATCTCACTGTTCTGCCGCCAGTCTGCGACTCCAGACAGGAATCTGCGGCAAAATCAAAGCCTCCTGCTCCCAGAAAAATTCTGCTCCGATCGATTTCCAGTGCTTGTTGGTGATCTGGTGCTACATCCTTATTCAGAGCTTTCCAAACCCACTGCAGAGATCAAAATTCTACCCCCCACGAATTCCGGGGGTGGTTCGACTTCTAAATCTCTTCTTTTTACCGCTTTGATCTTAAATTCCTAGTATGGCACCATCTATTTTTATTGAGAAAGATTTTGGGCAGATTTTGAGTAATGCAAATGGTTATGGACATGTGTTTTTAGACCGAATTAGGGCCTGGAATTGGTATTCATTAGTGTATGACAACACTGAGACTGATGCTTTTTATTGTCCCGATTTGGTGACCATGTTTTACACACACATAGACCATGCATCAATTGATTCACAAACATACCAGTTCACTACACACATGCCCACTGGAGACTTGTTCATCACGCTTCCTCTTCTTGAGGAAGTCACCTCTGTCCCAACCATCACACACCACATCGAGCCTCTCCCGTTGATTGAGTATATGACTATTATGGGGGCTCGTTGTACTGAGTTGGATCGTGGGCTCAAAGCCAGTACGACATTTAGAAATATTCACTGCGTTGGACGTTGGATCCAACGAAACATTCTAGGGCTAGACCACACCTCCTCTTTCAACAGACCAGTGTTACAGATTATACATGACTTAATGACACGTCAACACTCGGTTTGTTTGAACAAGGTCATCTTCCATGCACTTCTAGCCAACTCTTCACGCACACGAGGTGCCAAATACTCACACCCCATCCTGATTACACGTCTGTGTAGGACTTTCCTACCAGACGATGTATTTGACTCATTTGATAGAGTGTTTGTTGCCCCGGAGAGACCTACTAGTTCTTATAATTGTTGTTTACACGCAGTCTGGACTCCTACTGTCCATACCGAGCATGTAGAGTCCTCCTCTGAGGAGAGTCTTGATGATGAAGATGAACCGGAGTTTTGGAGGCAGGAACCCCAGTAGAGTCACGAACTTTCATGTCCACCATCTGGAAGGGCATGAAGAAAATTTTTAGGGGTCAGGTGAGGTTGAGGAAGAAGGTGGAGGAGGAATCATCCAGGTTATCCTCCAGGTTAGATGATATTGAGGCGACGCTGAGGAGAACACAGTCGGCAGGACCCAGTACCACCGAGGGTCCAAAGAGGAGGAGGGAGTGACTTTTTACCTTACCTATTTCATGCATCATTTTTATCTTGCATACATTGAGGACAATGCATGAGATAGGTATGGGGGGGTATGTACTAACATAGGACTTTTTATTTTCTTTATAGGATTTTTATTTTTTAGGATTTTTATTTTCTTTTTAGGTCTTTTATTTTTAGATTTTATCTTTCTTCGAGATTTTCCCCTTTCTTTTTAGATTTTACCTTTTCTTTTAGAAAAATTAAAAAAAAAATAAAAAAATAAAAAATAAAAAATATAAAAATAAAAACTTTTTGAAATAAGAGACAAAGTTTTGATCTATTTTTAAGAAAATTAAGATGTATCTTAGGAATTAAGAAAGCCTTAATTATGACATCTTAAACCTAGTTGAAATAATAGATCTTGTTTGAAATTATAGGCTAAGTAAGAAAAATTGGGGAGATATTCTTATCTTGAATTTTTTGCCTTAGATAAGTATGCACTTCACACTTACACATTTTTGGGATGGAAACAAAGACCAAAAAGGCCATAAAAAAAAAGAAAAAAAGAAAAAAAAAAAAAAAAGAAAAAAAATATATATATGTGAATAAAGCATCACTTATTAAGCTGGATAACTATGCCTCAAGAAGCATGATTATTCACGCCTAACGGTGGTAAAAAAATAATAATCCCCTTTAGTTTCGTGGCCTTTTTCGCTCGAGACCTTAAACCCGAGGGATGTTTTCTCATCTGGTGCCCTAAGACCGTCTGGTTTGGGAGTCATCGGTTAAAGGCTCGCTACAAGGGTAAACTAGAAAGCCTAAACTAAGGGAAGAAAAAAGCAGAAAAAAAATATATATATATATAAATAAATAAATGGCTTGATGGTTGGAGTTGAAATCCCAGAAATCTTCACTGTCACGGTGTGCATATTATCTAGGTTTTATGAAAGATAAAATATTCAATCCAATTTTGAATTCTTACCTTAATTGAAAACAAGATCTTGCATGGAGATTAAGTTTAAGGAAGAATGATTATAGGTGGACTTATGACCTAGGATCACTTATATTTTTGCAAAAATAGTTCGTAAACATGTCTCTTGTTCAAAATGCATTTTCAAAACACTAACATTTGTTTTCTTTTTTTTTATGGATTTTGTGGGTGCAATCCGCTGAAAACCCTCAGGAGACAACACTCCTCCTCTAGGGTAACCTAGAGGTTTAACGGCTTGTTGCACACGCTCAGTGCAATCGCGTCACCTGCGAAAGTGGTGTAATAAATTGGTAGTATAGTTTTTCTTTTTTCTTCTTTGTTTTGCTCGGGACGAGCAAAAGAATAAGTGTGGGGGTGTGATTAGTATCCAATATTGCATATTTTACCTCATAATTCCCATGCATTTAGTTAATAAATACATAATTTTTACTCATCTTCTCTACATATTTGCAGGTACACACTCTAAAGGAGATAAAGCAAATAATCACTTTAATTAACACTAATTAAAGTGATTAAATCCAAGATTAAAGATAAAGCCAAGATTTGAATTCCAGATCCAGAAAGATCCACGCGCCCAAAGAAGAATCCAGATAGTCCACGTGGCTAACCACTTAACAATAAAATCCCACCAGAAAATCTGGGCTCAACGGCCCAGATTTTGCCGCCAGTTTTGGGAGATCCTGAGGATCTGCGGCAGTTACAGGGAGTTAGGATCCCGGATTTTGCGCCAACCAACTACCTTCTAGATCCTTCACCTGGGGCTATAAATATGGGACCTTGGACCTGCGAGCAAAAAGAGAATGGAGAAGAGAGGAGAATTCATTAGTTGTTATAATTTTGTTTAGTTTTTCTCTAGGTTTAGTTCTTTAGATCCCTCTTCTTCTTCCCTAGAATTCATTGTAAAAGAGAGTGATTGTGAGAGAGAGAGCTTGTGTAATCAAGGGTGACACTTGAAGCAACAAGGATTGATCCATTCTCCTTCCTCTACTTGAGCTTGTTCTAGTTTATGTGCTTTCTTTAATTGCTTTCTTTATTGCTTTCTTTAATTCCTTGCAAATTTACTTCATGCTTTGTTTTACTTCTCTAATGGCTTTTAGCTAATTCCTTCTCCATGTACTAGCTAACCACTAGCCTTGCCATCTTCACTAACTCATGGGTGATTGCTTTTGTTCATCTTGCAAGTTGTATGGTCTTCTCTTCTCCGATGGGTTAAACCACTCATTCGACAAGTGAGAAAGTAATTAGATCAACACGCGAGACGAATCCACGCCGATGGAGTGACAACATGAGGCAAGCCTTCACTATCACGGAGTTTAGTAAGTATTGGTAAGGTAGTAAGGTAAGCTAGTCATGGAATGCTTCTTCTTTAAGTTTCCTTTTCTTTTCTTGTGAATACCAAATCCACTATTGATTTCTTTCCGACTTTTCCACCATGAACATATCCATCCTTTCTTTAGTTTCTTTTTCATTTGATTCATTATTTTATAAGACATAGAAGAATTCTCGTTTTATAACTTCACTACCACTCATCAAAGCTTCCATCGCGAGCTCTCCCTGAGATTCGACTCGGTATAGTCCTATACTATAGCGGAGACAAGAAAGGGTACATAAAATACATTTTTATACTCATAATACGTATACCTTCTTAGTCTAATCACTGAGCGCTAAGCATGTTCACCAGGCGGAGCTGAGAAACCTGACGATCCCAATCACGCCTCTTTCGAGATAGTGAGGGACCGGAGGCTGTATGACGGAGAAACCTGTCGGCCCCAATCACTTCCTTTCGGGACAGTGAGTGACTGAAGGCTGAAGGATCGGCCACGCATAGTATGGAGCAGTAGGATACATCACAGGCATAGTATATGTACAAGAATGAAACTACCCTAGTACAGGCATTCGTCACAGAGCAATACATGTCCAGACATTGGCACTCGGCCATACACAAATACAGGGACTCGGCCCAATACATGATACATGGAAACATGGAATAAAATACATATCGACCCGACAAAGCGGGAATCCCAAATGGAGGCGAGAGCGAGGACACTCGCCTAAATCACCGGAAAGCCGAAAGTCTGGAATCCATGGAACTCGCACACGCGCCATAAAATAATATATAATTATGAGGAGAGAGAAAGTGAAGAGGAGAGAGAAAGAGTTAGAGAGAGAAAGAGGGAGAAACCTAGAGAGAGAAAGAGACACAGGGAGACGCGGGCTTCCGAGAGAGAGACGCGGGGTCACGGACGCGGGAGTCACAAACGCGGGAATAGCAGACGCGGGGTTCGCGTCGCAAGAATAGCAGATGCGAGAATCACAGACGCGGGGATCGCGTCGCGGGAAATACCAGACGCGGGAATCACAGACGTGGGGATCACGTCGCGAAGGTGCCATAACGTGAGGCTCGGGGCCTGCGTTTAAGTCAGGGTATGAGAACGCGGACGCGAGGATAAACTCCGCGTCACGCCAACAAGGATAGAACACAGACGCGGGCACTTAGCTTCGCGTCGTGCCAATACAGAAACGCGCGGAGCGCGTTAAGAGATTGCCCAGACGCGGGGTTGAGATCCGCGTTAGGAAACAAACAGAGAGGAGGAAAGGTGATTCCTTTGCTGCGCCGACGAAGGGAAGTTCGGCCCCAAACCAAAAGGAGGGTACCGGCCCTAAGTCTTGCCAACGGAGGAGAACGCGGCCCCAATCCAAAAGGAGGGGCCGGCCCTGATAAGAGTCATTTTCCAAATGGAGAAGACGAACAGGAAGAGGAACCAGGAAGAGAGAGAGACTCAGGAGAGAGAGAGAGTGATTCCTAGAGAGAGAATTTAGAGGGAGAAAGAGTGAGTTAGAGAGAGGGGAGAGAATCTCGAGAGAGAGAGAAAGCTTGTAATGGGAGGAGAGAGAGAAGAGAGAGGAGAGAGAAAGTCTTGGAGAGAGAGAGAGAGAGAAAGATCCAGGAGAGAGAGTGAGAGAGAATGAGAAAGTGGGAGAGAGAGAGAGACGAAACGCAGAGAGAGAGAGAAACGCAGCAGAGAGAGAGAGAAACGCAGAGAGAGGGAGAGAGAGAGAAACGCAGAGAGAGGGAGAGAGAAGAGGAACCCAGGAAGAGAAACAGAGAGGGATGGGGGGCTGCTGCCCCCTCTGGTTCCCGCGCACAGCGCCCCCCCTTGGGGGCGCTCGGCCTGGCCGCCGGCCAGGCCGCGGCGCCGGGCGGCGCTGGCTGCCGGCGGAGGAAGAGGGGGCGCTGCCCCCTCAACAGAGAAGGGAGGGGGGCTGTTGCCCCCCTCCAGCAGAGAGAAGAGAGAGGGGGCTGTGCCCCCTCCTCAGGCCGCGCACAGGGGGCCCCTGGTGGCCCCCTGGTCGCCCGCGACCGCCGGCAGGCCGCCGGCGGCGCCAAACTGGGGTGGCGCCGGCCACCCCGAGGAAAAGGAGGAGGGGGCTGCTGCCCCCTCCACAACAGCGCACGGGGGGCGCGAGGCCCCCCGGCCGCGCCCAGGCCGCCGGCCGCGCGCCGGCGGCGGTCTGCCCACGCCGGGGTGCCGGAGGAGGAGAGGCCAGCGGCGGAGATGGGGTCGCCGAGGCCGGATCAGTGGGAGGAAGGAAGGGAAAATGGAAGAAAAGAAAAAGAAAGAAAGGAAAAGTAAAGGAGAGGGAAAGGAGGTGGCCGGATTTTGGGGGGTCTCTCGCCGGCGTCGTGGTGGCCGGAGGCGCCGGCGATGGTGGTGGTTGGGTGCTGGTCCTCTCTTGGAGGAGAAGAGGAAGAAAAGAAATGAGAAGAGGGGAAGAAGAAAAGAAGGAAAAAGAAAGGAAAAAGAAAAAAGGAAAAAGGAAGTGATGGAGATGGGATGGATGGGAGAGGGAATTAAATGAGGGGGTGTCTCCCACGTGGGGGAGATGGCTGGATCGGTTGGAGGAAAAAGAAAAGGAAAGAAAGAAAGAAAGAAAGAAAAGATTAAATAATAATATTATAATATGGTCGCGAAATATCGATTGTTCCAGAAAAATCCCCAAAAATCCCCAGAGGTAGAAAACATCATCCTGAGGAATAAATGAAATCGGTTTTCAGAAATAAAATCCCATTTTAAAATTAAAAATCCGGAAGCCAACCGCCGACACCGGTCTACACCGGGTCGGCCAGATTTTGATAAATTCTGAAAAATCCCAGAAAATGTATTAAAGTAGAAAATATGATTTTAAGAAGTAAGGTGAAAGCGGAATTCAGAAATTCAACTCTGATTGAAAACTAAAAATCCTGGAATCAACCAGCGATACTGGCCGATACCGAATCCGGTGGAATTTTCATAAATTCATAAAATCCTCAGAAAAAGTATTTAGATAGAAAGAGTGATTTTAAGAAATAATGCCTAAAGGCACTTCTCATAATTTCAATCCGTTTGTAAATTAAAAATCCGGGAATCGGTCAGCGGCACTGATCGACACCGGTTTTGAAGATTTACAACTTAATTCAGGAAAATTCCAGAAAATCATAGAAAATCTAAAATATTGGAAAACGATGTTCAAAACTGAAATCGGTCAAATCGGAATACCGGAATGTCCAAATCGAGCAATACTCTAGGATCGGGCCCTCGGTTCAGACTAGGGCTGACTTCGAGTCCTCGAATCCAAATTCAAGACAAAACGTTCATATGAATAATTCATAATACAAAAACAAATACAGGAAGTAAATCGAAAAATACGATCGAAAAATCTGAATACGCAACTAAGTACGTATTCCGGGAGCGGGGTGTTACAAAAACCCCAAAACATGCTCACACTACACGTACACATCATGCATTCATGTATGGTAGAGTGTTCTCATGTTCACATTGTGGGCGAAAAGGACACTTAGCCAATTTTTGCTATGATAGACTAATGCATCACATCATAATATTTGGGTTCGAGGGACTAACTTTAAAGGACCCAAGAAAGTTTGGGTACCAAAATCAACAATTATGTTAAATGATGTAGGTACTTTCCAAAGCCCAACGACGTAGAGGATTGTGGTATCTTGATAGCGGTTGCTCAAGGCACATGACTTGGGACATCAACAACTTTGCAACCCTATCAAGATATCATGAAGGTGGCACCGTCACCTTCGGAGATGACGCCAAGGGTAAAATCATTGGTATTGGTAATGTAAAACTTGGCACCTCTCCTTAATTGAAAATGTAGTTTTAGTTGATGGCCTCAAGCATAATCTCTTGAGTGTTAGTCAACTTTGTGATAAAGTTTTGATGTTGTTTTTGATAATGTTGCTTGTAAAGTAATTGATAGAACTTCTAATGTTTGTGTATTTTCGGTTTTCGTGAAAGTAATGTTTATATGATTGATATGTTAAATATGTCTTGTAATATTACTTGTTTGAAAGCCCTCGATGATGACTCTTGGTTGTGGCATAGGAGATAGGCCATATTTCTTTTGATCACATTTCTAGGTTAAACACAAAGGAAATGGTGAAAGGTATTCTTGCTTGAATTTGAAAAGGACCGAGTTTGGACCGAATGATAATTAGTGATAATCGATCACATTTCTGCAAAAGAGTTTTTAAAGCTCTAACGTGGAACTATTCCATCAATCACAAGTTGTCTACTCCGTATCATCCCCAAACAAATGGGCAGGTCGAAGTCACCAACTGACAGATCAAGCTCATTCTGGGAAAGACTGTCAGACAAAACCGAAAGGATTGGTCGGTCAAACTCAATGATGCATTGTGGGCTTACCGCACTGCTTTTAAGACAGTTCTGGGGATGTCTCCTTACAGAATTATATTCGGAAAAGCCTGTCATCTGCCAGTCGAATTAGAACACCGTGCCCTATGGGCCATTAAGCAACTCAATTTTGATCTGACCAAGGCCGGTGAGTTAAGGAGACTGCAGATTTCAGAATTAGAGGAAATACGGAATGAAGCCTATGAGAATGCTCGGATCACCAAAAGTAGGACTAAATTTTTTTTATGACCAGATCATAACCCGGAAACACTTTGCCCCGGGAGATAAAGTTCTGCTGTATAACTCTAGGCTTCATGTTTTCACGGGGAAGCTGAAGACTCGTTGGTCTGGACCGTTCATCGTGCGCACCGTTTTTCCACACGGTGCTGTGCTTATTGTAGACCCTAAAAACAACAAGGAATTCAAAGTGAACGGGCAAAGACTGAAGCCCTTCTTGACCACTGAGCCTATGACTCCGGATGAGAGTGTGCTGACTCTTTTTGCCCCGTCATACACCTACCCACAACAACTAAAAAACAAATAAATAAAAAAAATTGTTTATATGCTTACCCCTTCCACATTCTTTTTGACATTTCTTTAGCCTATTCGCGCTTGGCCGGCCCGAGTCCACGAAGACGGTGACATCATTTCTTCACCCTATTTATTACATTTGCATTTACATATGCATTCATTGAGGACAATGCATTAGATAGGTGTGGGGGTGCTAACACTTTTTTTTTCCTTTTATTCTCTTCTTCTTTCAAAAAAACAAAAAAAACAAAAAAAAAATCTCCAGATTGAAAAGAAATTTCACACTCTTTATAAAACTACCAAAAGATTGTAGGAATTACGGGAACCTTATTAATGAATCTTTATTTTTTCCTAAATAAACAAGAAAGAGTGGTTTGACTAAAAAGTTAGAAGGAATAAGGAAAAAACTCATACATTTTATTTAGCCTTAGTAGAATATGCATAACCCGCACACACATGCTTGGGATTTAGAGACACAACTCTTCAAAACAAAAAAAAACTGGATAATTGTGCCTCAAGAAGCATGATTACTCATGCAAAAAAAAAAATTCTATATACAATAATGTATAAATAAATCTTGATTTCGTGGCCTACTCCATTTGTATATTTGACCTAAAGGGTGTTTTTCCACCTGGCGCCCTAAGACCATCTGGTTTGGGAGTCATCGGTTTGATATGTGTTACATAAGTGAAGTAGAAAGCCTAATGGAACCAAGAATAATAAGTAAAATTAATAAAATTAAATGATATTCAAAGATGAGTTAAAAAAATCAAGTACATCACACTTACACATTATGCATATCTATCTAAAGCAAAATAAAAGAATGAGTTAGAAGTACAAGATCCTTTTTAAATTTAAAGAAAAACCATAGTTTCTTCTTTTATGAAGGCTAAAGTATAAGAGGACTTATGAGGGTTAAACCTAATTCTTACATCATTCGGTCATTTTTACTTAGATGATTGAAAGTTATTTTTCATGACAAAATTCTTTCTAACAACTAACTACTTTTCTTTACTTACTGGATTTTGTGGGTGCAATCCGCTGAAAACCCTCAGGAGGCAACACTCCTCCTCTAGGGGAAACCTAGAGGTTTAAAGGCTTGTTGCACATGCTCAGTGCAATCGCGTTACCTGCGAAAGTGGTATAATAATTTTCTTATTTTTGTTTTGCTCGGGACGAGCAAAAAGTTAAGTGTGGGGGTGTGATTAGCCTCTAATTTTGCATAATTTTCATCACATTCTCATATTTATTTCATGTAAAATTTTGCTAATAAAACCTTACTTGCTTGATCCTAGGTCCATAGTGTGCAAATGAAGAAGAAGACCTAAATCACCATTTAATTGGTGATTAAAAGCCTACCAAGTAGCCATTGACTTTAGAGTGAAGATTTTGTCAGCCCAGGGTATCATATCGCAAATTCAGAAGATCAAGGCGTCAGAAGACAGACTGGGAATGCACTGCCCGAAGCCAGGCGCGCGCCGCCCTGGCAGGGCCGCAGAAACGCGGCCCTGGCCGCGTTTTCGGGCCCTTTGGGCGCGCGCGCGCGCCTGCGCTGCGGGTCACGGGTCACCCACGTGGCCCCCTTCCCCTGGTGCCTATAAATACCCCCCAGGGGTCTTCAGTTGAAGCAGATCCAGAGAATAGAGTTGTAATTTGTGTTTTGTTGCTAGGAATTGTAGTTACTTTAGTTTACTTCTTTTAGTTTTAGTTTTAGCCATTAGAGTGAAAGAGAGATAGTGTGTAAGTGGCTGTATTTGAAGGGTGACAAGCTAATACAAGTACTACTTCTATTCCTTCTTTCAATTTACTTATGCTTTCATTTGGTTTTTACTTTCTTGTTGTAGTGTAACTTCCCTTCTCTCTACTTCTTTTCTTTTTGTTGCTTCTTTTCTTACCATGTCTAACTAACTCCACCATTGCATGGCTAACTAACTACTAACCCACTAATTTCTAACTTCTTGATTGATAGCTCAAATGAGTCAATAGTGTCAAACAAGCCTTGTGCAAACGAGAGCTATGGCATCTTAAGTCGAGGGTTCTAACTCTAACTTACCTACAAGTATTTACCTCCTTATATTTCATACTTAAATGGTTTTTGATGATCTATAGGTGTTGTACTTTGCTTGTTGTTGTAAGTTAGAGACTTTCCTTTTAACTTTGCCGATACCATTAGTGCACTCATGTATTCCCGTGTTCTCGCCTTCTATTGGATCTTCATATGGGAATGTCCGAGTTTTTACCGTGTAAAGCTAAGTTATAGGAAGAACTTTCACTCGATTTTCACGTGAATAGTTCTAATGCATAAGGGCTATACTTGCCTATGATCCATCGTGAGGCTACATCTTCAAGAAGTTAGGGATTAGTGGGAGCAATTAGTTGAAAGTTAACCATGCGCCTTTACCATTAAGAAAAACCCACTTTTACAAATCACCAAAACATTTTCCAACAATTCTTGAAACAACTTGTTTTCACTTTTCAATTCTTTATTTGGAAACAAGGACTTTCTTTCTTCTTGAAATTTGAAGCCGCATCAAGCTTCCATCGCTCTCCCTCCTTGTGGATACAACCCGTATAGCTACTTCGCTACTACGGAAGAATCGCAAAAGCAGTAACATCAACCCACACTCTTTTTACTTATTCTTGTACTTGCCTCTTGATGATCAGTGCCCACACTTGTATTGAATTAAGAGAGCTATTAAAGCACCTCAACTCATAATTCAGAGGGATCATGAGAAGTAGCTTCAGAGCCCTTCACGGGGAATTCAGACTCACTCTTGGTTATATACTTTGTTGAAATATACCTAGAGGGGGGTGAATTGGTGTTTTGCTAATCAAATGTAGTTTAAAACTACTTATGATGAATTATGTAAACAGTCGCTCAAAATAAGAATTGAAGCCGAATTCCATGTGAAAGGCTCTAGAATTTCTCCTCTTTGATTCCTCTAGATAATGAGTTAAGGTGCTCAATTGCCTCCTTGTTGAGATGAGTATAGACCGAAAATGAAAGTAATGGAATTAAAATAATTATAGAATGCAAGATGAACAATTACACAGGTTAGAAAAAATGAAAAAAGTAGAGAGTAAGACACAAGCAATCACAAACACAAAGGAATTTGTTCCGAGGTTCGAGCCACTGCTTCGTCCTCGTCTTCACCACTATGAAGGATTTCACTATCCTTTAAGAGATCTTCCACAAAGAGACCTTACACAAAGGAATTACGACTTGGTCTACACAAGGCTGGAGTACACAACTCCACCAACTCAACCCTCTACACAAGAGGTAGCACAAAGCCAATTGAGGTTACAAAGCACTTGGTGATCTAACAAGATCACAAACACTCTCTCTTACAACTTCCTATAGAGTAGAATATGAAGTGTTGCTCAAGAGTTAAGTGAGAGATGAAATTCAGTTAGAAAGAATAGAGGAGTTTTAAAACTAACTGAAAATAGTTTTGGAAAGAAAGAACTTAGAGATTGAAAGCTAGAAAAAATTTTCTGTTTTGAAACAAACTTGAAAACTTATAAACTTGTGTATTTTTCTTGTCTAAAATTAAAACCAATGACCCATATGAAAATTACACCGAGAGAGGAGGTGAATAGGGTTATAGCTAATCAAATGAAAATTCTAAAAAATTTCAATATGAAATTATGCAACTGATCACTCAAAACAAGACTTGAAACTGGATTCCCCGTGAAGGGCTCTGAACTTCTCCTCGTGATTCCTCTAGATTAGAGTTGAGGTGATTGATTGCTATCTTGTTGAGATGAGTATTGATCGACAAGAATAAATAAATGATAAAAAGTAAATAGAGACAATAAATCAATTGCAAACAAAAAGCTTTATTCTGAGGTTCGAGCCACCGATCTACGTCCCCGCCTTCACCACTGTGAAGGATTTTACTATCCACTATAGGATCCTTCACAAAGGGACCTTACAATAAGAAATTACAACCACTCGGAGTACACAACTCCCCAACTCAATCCTCTACACCAGAAGCAGCATAAAGCCAATTGAGATAACAAACTCTGGGTGATCATGAGATCAAAAACACTCTCTTTGCAACTATCTTACAAAAATCATATAGAGTAAAATGTAAACTTGAAGCTCAAGGATGTAAGTGAGAGTGAAAATCAGAAAAGAGAGATTTTTAAGAGCAGAAAAAAAACTCAATTAAAACTTTAAAAATAAGAACACAAAAGAAAACTTGAAACTTTTTCTCTTTGAAAGCAAAAACTAGATTTTCAATAGAATTTATTGTGTGAAATATTCAATCCCAATGACCCTTTATATAAGTTTTAGAAAAACACTTTTAGAATAGTTTTATCAGGTCTAAAAAGGAAGAAATTGACCCTAGAAATTCAACTTTTCACGTTTTAAAAGAAACATGTTTAAAAACAGATTTAAAAGAACTGGCCATTACTGCCAACTGGCAGTCTGCCGGTCAACTGGCCGGTCGATCGGCCATTCAAAAGAAATTTAACCGTTGGCTCTCGGCCGACCGGTCGGTCGACCGTCTTAAACCGAGACCAAACTAGTTATAGTCGATCGACCGCAATAAGGGACCGGTCAACCGGTCGGTCGATCAGGAATGTGCACAACATCCACACCCCACCCCAATTGTCAGAGGTTCGATTGACCTTGAGGTCGACTATGTTAGCTTGTAATAGGCACGGTTGACTACCCAGTCGACCGACCTAGGCCAAAAACTGGGTCAAGGTAATTTTTGAAGATAAAGAAAATTTTTAAATAATTTTTTTTGAATTTTGGAAAAGAGATGACATGTATAACTATGAGATACAAGTTCTAAACTGAGATAAAAATTTCTAAGAAAATGTGGAACAAATATCAAAATCAAACATGTCAAAATCATACTTTTGAAAACGTGCACTTTTGTGTGTGTATATCTTTGAGCCTCAAATCTATATTCTACTCTTTAACAAATTAGTTTCTTACAAGGTTCTAATCGACTATAAGAATCTTCAAGCGGGCTTCTCTGATAGTGACGTTTGAGCGACGCTAGGTGCTTTGAGCTATGATCCCGTTCTTGAGAACCCTTGAGCCATCAACACCTTCCTTTAGAAGAAGAAATCTGTTAGATCTTCTTGAACCCTGTTAGATCTTTTTGAACCCTGAAATACACTCTTGAACTTGATTAGTACAAAATAACTTCATATGGTTTGTTATCATCAAAACACAAAATCGGGGATTATAACTTTTGGGCCAACAATCTCCCCCTTTTGATGATGACAAAACATATGAGCTATTTAAACAAAAATCTAGGAAAGAGCTTTGTAAAAACTCCCTCTCAAGTTATGCTAGCTATCAAGTATAAGATATCAACAAGTTATATGATAAAGGCATTGTATAAGAGCATGATCAAACAAATACCAATAAATACTCATAAATACTTCTCCCCCTTTTTGTCAAGCATCAAAAAGGGTAAGCAAAAACAACCAAAAATTAAAATATATGTAGATTTTATCAGAAGGAAAACTCATGAATCAACAATACAAACATTTAAGTCTCCACAAATGAAAGAGAATCTGTTAAAATCAAGTGGTTTAGTAAAAATATCTGCTAGTAAAAATCAGTTGAAACATAATCAATTTCAATATCACCTATCTCATAGTGATCTCTAAGAAAGTGATATCAAATTTCTATATGTTTTGTCTTACTATGTTGATTTGCATTTTTAGTCATATGAATAGTATTAGTATTATCACAAAATATCTTAATATGATCATAATGCAAATCATATATATGTATGAAAATAAAAATACCACTTGAGATTTGATGCATATATATATAGAAAACTAGTATGAGTATACAAAAATAAAATTCCATGAAGATCATGTGTATAACTCATAACTAGCACCCTTTCATGCACATGATAAAAATAGTCATTAAGGCATATAAGGCATGGTCACCCAACCATCCGCCCTTCAAAGGTAGGGGTTTTTAAAAGTAAGAGTTTGAAAATAATTTTAGCATAGTTTGAAAATCACTACCAGGTGAAGAATAAATAACTAGTTTAAAGTACCTTTTGAAAAGTTAGTAAAAGATCCTTCAAATATGACACCAATGATTGCTCACATATATTGCATATATATTGTCACATTACCGTGTTTATTATCTAATAAATCTTATTAATAAGTCTTATTTTTTTTAATAAAGTGCAAGCCCATTGCAAAGGAAGGAAAGGGAAGAGAAACGAGCCTAAATGCCCATCTAATTCTAATTTAATTCAGAATTAATTCAAAATCAAAAAATTAGGGTAGATCATGATAAATCAGAGAGGTTGAAAACTGGTTAAAATGAATCTTCCCAAATCAAGAGATTTATCAAATCCAGGAGCTGAAACGGTAAAACTAGTAAGGGATAAAAGTGTATCACCAAACAAGGGAGACCCACCAACCAGATGTGGCCACTCGACCACAACATGGCCGCGAAAACGTGGCAAAAGCACTTTTCCACGGCTTGGTTGTGTTTGTTGGGGAGCGTTTGCTCCCCTATCTTTGTATGCCCTCCCACGTTTGGTTTTTGCCTATAAAAGGCAGGTTTTCCACTGAAAAATATAGCGAAAACTAGGATTAAAATTCTTGTTCATATTTAGGTTCTAAAAGTATTGTTAGATAGTTCTGAGTAGCTGTATCTCATCTTTACTTTTATGCATAGACCAGCAAAGAGAGAAGAGTGGAATTGAGTTGTAATTCATCCTTGAGTGACAATCAAAGGAGATTCAACTTGCTTATTCAACTCGACTCAATTCAGTATGTCTATGTTTTATTTCCATTCTCTTATTTATTTATTTTTATCATGAGTAACTAAACGATCTCCTGGGCTCACTAATAAATCTCTTCTACCTCCTTTCCCTTGATCGATTTTTATGAAAGTAATTTTCTTGAATCATAATAATGCCTGAGTTAAACTTTATTCTTGAAAGCACATGAGGATGTTTCTCTTTTAAACTTGGACATTCAAAGCACAAATATTTTAAAATCATTTTTATTCCATACTTGTTTCTTCGCGCTTGATGGTTTAACATTCTATTTTTAATGTTGTGTTAAGAAAGACCTTAAGATTTAAACTAAAACCATCTTATTTGTTTTACTTGAACATTAAAAGAAACTAAAAGTTTTTTGCTTATGATAAAAGTGATACACCAAAGTGTTCTTGAGATAAGTAAGTAGTTGAGTAGAAGATTAGTGAGCCCCAGATCCTTTTTATAATTTAAATCACAGCCAAATCACTCTCAAATTATTTTGTAAAAGATCATCTTTTCAAAAGCCTTTTCCATGTTTTAAATTTTTCTTTATATCACTTCCCTTCTCTCCATTCTTTTTTTCAGTATAAAAAAAAACCAACACCATTCTTTGTTTTCTAAACAAAAATACTGAAAAGCTTTCATCGCATTCCTCCTCGTGGACACGACCTGTTGGCCCAAAAGCTAGATGGTAATTCTTATCACTTTCATATCTGCAACCAACAAACTCATATATATCTCATGAAACATGCGTATTACACAAAAATTGGCACTCAAGATTTATGAAATTCAAGTAAAGCTCATGAAGACAAAATTATGAGTAAACAAAAAGATATGAGTGCGCAAGAAGCATGTAAATGACATATTCATGAAGATAATCAATAAAGCTTAAAATAAAAACTCATATAAAAATTCTTTTTCATAAACATGATATATCATATAGTTATGCAAGAATCATCAAAACAGGGATATACAATGTTCAATCAAACAAATAATTAGTACATAAAAAGAATGGAGCATGTAAAGCATGTATCTCAAAAATTGTACATATATAATACACATTTTAATAGAATAGGCATATGAACATGATATAGGCATTTAAATCAATATATTCTTTAACTAAAGCATACAAAAACATAAATCAATCCAAAAGAAATTGGCATCTAAATCCATTTAAAAGTTTTTTCAAAAATACATGCATAGCTAACAACTAATTAACTCAACATTAAGCACAAAAATAATATATGATTGAGTTTAGGCTACTACACTAGCATATATACATTTAAAAAATTTTAAAAGAGGAGGATGAAATGGTTACCAAAACCGATATAGCCAATCCATATCTCCAGAACGAGGTGGTCCTCCCACCAAGCTTTCTTTATAGTGATGCATTAATTTGGTATGTCCTTCAAGCTCCTCCATATGCATCCACTACCAAGGCACCAAACAACTCACATCTTGTGAGAGCACATACCTACATCAAACATAAGTGGTAGAGATTTTAGTACCCATATCTTTTTGGGTCTACTGGGGTTAGTAACAATTGGAACCCAAATATTTTTATTAGCAAAATTTAAATGATTTATCCTGTCAAAATAAAATTTTGCAAGATGGCCTTCACGGTTACAATGTGTACATTTGTACACTCTAGCATACATGTGAGTGGGGTGAGCATGGTGTGCATGTGTATGCCATGGGGTATGTGCATAAATATGTGAAATTTATTTCTTGCGAAACATGGATTCCAACCTATTATGGTTAAATGCACATTAGGTCAAAGTGGAGCCCCAAACAATCAATTTTCTTCTTCACTATACAAATATCATGATTAATTTTGGAAGAAGAGACATAAGCATGAAAATCAACAATCTTTTTCTTTTTAGAAATATTTTCTTTTTCTTTTAAAACAATTTTCTTTTTCAAGGAGTTATTTTCTTCTAAAACAATCGCTTTGTCTTTATCCACCGAAATAATTTTATTTTTTAATGAACTGCTTCCTTCACCAATGTCATTTAATTTTGAAGACAAGAAAATATTCTCTTTTTCCAAAAATTTATTTTCTTTTGAAACACATTCAAATTTATTTTTAAAAGAATCATTTTCTTTTAACAAAGAAGTATTTTCCTTCTTCAACTTATCATTTTTAATTTTTAATAAATCATATTTTTCAAGAAGTTTTTGACAAAAAGATGCAAGCTCATTATAAGGCATGTCAATATCTTTTTCTAGTTCGGACTCGGAATTTACCTCAAGGGGGTCATCCCCTTGGACCATGTAGCACATATTGGAAGCATTACTTCCATCATCTGAGTCACTTCCTATATAGATTGCTTTTGTTCACCAAGGGAGACAAGTGTGTTCCATACTACAAAAGCCGGATCAAAGTTAGAAACCCTAAATAAATATTCACCATTTAGGGTTGACTTTAAAGCATAGATGGCTTTTGTATTAGCCTCAAGATGTTTGCCATTAATAAGATATGAATCCATAATAGTGGCAAAACAGACATGAATTCCTAAGGCCTTAAGATACATAGACATCATAACTTTTCAATTTTGAAAGTCAAGAATGTCAAACATGAGAGGTGTCATGAAATCCATGAGTGTGTGGACAAATGTTTTGATTAGAAAATATGATCTTTAACTTAAGCTTGTTAGACCCAAATCAAGAGCATAAAGCTCTGATACCAATTGAAATTATGTCTAGAGAGGGGTGAATAGGTGTATAGATAATCAAATGAAAATTTTAAACAATTTCAATATGAAATAATGCAACTGATCACTCAAAATAAGACTTGAAGCCGGATTTCCCGTGAAGGGCTCTGAACTTCTACTCGTGATTCCTCTAGATAAGAGCTGAGGTGCTTGATTGCTATCTTGTTGAGATAATTATTGATCAACAAGAATAAATGAATGATAAGCAAGTAAATAGAGACAACAAAGCAATCGCAAACAAAAAGATTTGTTCTGAGGTTTGAGTCACCGCTATACGTCCCCGCCTTCACCACCGTGAAGGATTTCATTATCCACTATAGGATACTCCACAAAGGGACCTTACAATAAGGAATTATAATCACTCATAGTATGCAACTCCCCAACTCAATCCTCTACACCAGAGGCAGCACAAATCCAATCGAGATAACAATCTCTGGGTGATCAAGATATCACAAACACTCTCTTTGCAACTCTCTTACAAAAACTCTATAGAGTAAAATGCAAATTTGAAGCTCAACAATGTAAGTGAGAGTGAAAATCAGGAAAGAGAGATTTTTAAGTGCAGAAAAAAACTAAATTAAAACTTAAAAAATTAGAGCACAAAAGAAAACTTGAAACTTTCTCTTTTTGAAAGCAAAAACTAGATTTTAAATAGAATTTGTTGTTGTGAATTATTCAATCCTAATGACCCTTTATATAGGTTTTAAAAAAACACTTTTAGAATAATTTTACCAGGGCTGAAAAGGAAAAAAAATTGACCTTAGAAATTTAACTTTCCACATTTTAAAAGAACATGTTTAAAAACAAATTTAAAAGAACTAGCCGTTACTACCAATCTGGCAGTCGTCGATCGACTGGCCATTCAAAAAAACTTGACTGTTGGCCCTCGGTCGACCGTGTTTAACCGAGACCAAACTAGTTACAGTCGGTCGACCGCCAGGTCTACCGCATTAAGGGACCAGTCGACTGATCAGTGGTTCGGGAATACGCACAACATGCACACCCCAATTGCTAGATGTTCGTTCGACCGAGCAGTCAACCGTACTGGCCTGTAATAGGTACGGTTGACCACCCGGTCGATTGACCTAGGACAAAAACTGGGTCAAGGTAATTTTTGAAGATAAAAAAATTCAAATAATTTTTGTTTGAATTTTGGAAGAGAGAAAATGTGTATAATCATGAGATACAAGTTCTAAACTAAGATAGAAATTTATAAGAAAATATGGAATAAGTATCAAGACCAAACATGTTAAAACTATACTTTTGAAAACGTGCACTTTTGTGTGTGTATATCATTTAGCCTCAAATCTATATTGTTGGCCCAGAGGCCTTCCACTCTAGTTTTGATGATGATTAACTCATGTAGTTATAGTTACTAATAATCTTGTGATATTGAGTTTCAGATATTTAACCAAGATAATAGTAGGTTATTAGCTTCAACAAATGTGTTTTAGAGCTTTCACATGGTGATTCAAGAGCTCGAGCGTCAAGTTCACATCTAGCACTCGTTGGAGTCAAGCTCGGGGAATCGCGTTTGGATCGAATCAGCTTGGAGACAAGAATACCTCGGTTTGTTTTAGAATAGTTAGTTTAGATCAATTGTTAAAGATTAGATAGTGTGGTATGCTTAAGTTCACAACACACACACGTTTCATGTTTTGGTTTTGGTTTTTGGTTTAACCGATCTTGGTTTTCATGAAAGGTATTATATCAAAATAAGTTTACATGGTTTAATGTATGTTAGATTTGATCTATATACATGTATGCTTCATATTCTTAGAAAAGCTTATGTTGATAACCTATTCATGTATTTGGGTTTTGTATTTAAACAAAACTTATTTTCGGATTTAATGTCAAAAACATTGATATATATCTCTTTCATGTATATTGGATTTTATCCATATACTATATGCTTCAAAGTTGTTTAAATATCATGTTTTTATATTTACATGTGTTTTGAAAAAATCGGATTTCCATTTCAAAAATTGAAGTTTTGGAAAATACAGAATTTGGTTTTAGGCAAATTTTCTAAGTCACAAAAATGGTTCAAAATGCTTGTAACATGGTTTGATTTTTACTCACACATGTTTGTATTTCAAAGATAATACAAGAACTGATTTTTGTGAAATTTATGTGATTTTAGGGGATTTAATTAAAGATAAAAACCCAAGTTTTTCAGCCCCATAGTTCAAGGCTGGCTGACTGCCGGTCGACCGGCCGGTCGACCGTAGCAGTGAGCGGTCGACCGGACCGGTCGACCGATGTGCACAGAACGTGCACGCAGCTAAGCTGGGAGGCCGATCGACCGGGTCGGTCGACCGCCAGAGAGCTCTGCTCTCTGGAAAGCCTCCGGTCGACCGGGTCGGTTGACTGGGCAGAGAGCTCTGCTCTCTGTTTCCAGCTCGGTCGACCGGGCGGTCGACCGGCCAGAGAGCAGTTGCTCTCTGGATCTGGCACGGTCGACCGGGCGGTCGACTGGAGGGCTCAACGGTCAATTTTTTGACCGTAGGCCGGTCGACTGGCCGGCCGACCGGAAGGCCAATCTGGGCCTTTTCTGCTGCCAACGGGCAGATTTCAAATGGGGAATAAATATCCCCCCATTTGAGTTGTTTCTCAACAAGTTTTCAAGAGCAAAATTTTAGATATTTTCAAGTGTTTTAAGAGCAAGTTTTTCAAAAGAGTTTTTGGTTTAAAAGATCAATCTTCATTTGTTTTTAAAGTGTTTGATAATTCAAAGAAAATAGTCTTTTGAAATTGGTTTTTAGTCTAAAAATTCTATATCTATTTGGAGATTTCCCCAAGTGATTTTCTTTATTCAAAACACTTTGTTTTCTCACACTTGAGTTATCTACTATCCTATCTATTAGGATCTTTGTTTGTGGAAAAAGAAATTGTTTTGTGGTTGAGATAGACCACCAAGTTGTAAACCTTCCATCATTGTGATATCCCTCTAGTGAGAGGTGATTGAGTTGGTATCCCTCAAGTGTGAGGTGATAGTGAAAGTGTTGTTTGGCTCCCTCTAGTGAGAGGTGGAGATTGTTGTTTGGCTCCCTCTAGTGAGAGGTGGAGATTGTGTTGGAATCCCTCAAGCGTGAGGTGATTGTGTTTAGTGGTTTGAGCCCTATCCCTCATTTGTGAGGTTGATTATTGTGGTGGCTTGTGCCTAGCTCTAAGTGTAGAGGTTGTGTTGTATTAGAGAGAGGAGTTGTGTACTCCCAAATTGTATTAGCCCAAATCCTTAGTGGAGGTTCCTTGTGTGGGAAGTCCTGTATGGACGAGTTAGTGAAAATCCTTCTGTGTGAAGGTGGGGACGTAGAGCTATGTGCTCGAACCTCGAAATATATCTGTGTGTTTGCGATTGATCCACTTTCTCTTACTCTCTCTCTATATTGTACCTTGCATTGATTCATATTGTCATATCATTCTTATATGCTTGGTTGTGTTTGTTTGTGTGCCTTACTTGTGTTTAACCACGAGAGCTTCATATAGCACCTCAACTCTTATTCAGAGGAATCAAGAGGAGTTGGTCCAGAGCCCTTCACCGAGAATTCGGCTACACTCGTTGGTTACACTAAGTCTATTGCATTAAGTTTTTAATTCCTCATTATTGTTCATAGATTAGCCGTACACCTATTCACCCCCCCCCCTCTAGGTGTACTTTCATATTCTACTCTTTAACAAACTAGTTTCTTATAAGGTTCTAATCGACTACAGGAATCTTCAAGTGGGCTTCTCTGATAGTGGCGTTTGAGCGACGCTGAGTGCTTTGAGTTATGATCCCGTTCTTGCGTACACTTGAGCCATCAACTACTTCTTTTAGAGGAAGAAACCTATTAGATTTTCTTGAAGTCTGTTAGATCTTTTTGAACCCTGAATTACACTCTTGAACTTGATTAGTACCAAATAACTTCATACGCTTTGTTATCATCAAAACAAAAAATCAAGGATTGTAACCTTTGGGCCAACACGATATATATAGGCAATGAATAATACATTTGAATATCATACCAGGTCATTTGGGCTGTGTTTAGACACTTGAAAATCAAAAATGCCCCGTTGGAATCTACTAAATATAAAACAAATTAAAAAACTAGCCGTTATGGCCATCTGGCAGCCTGTCGGTCGACTGGCTTGTCGACCAACAGGTAATCCAGAAAAAAAGCCGTCGACTCCAGTCGACAGCTCAGTTTTTTAAAAAGAAAAACTTAAACTGTCGGTCGACCGACCCCAACCGAGAGTTAGGGTCTCTCAGTCGGTCGACCGGTCGATCGACCACAAGGGTTAGCGGTCGACTGGTCGGTTGACCGACAACGTGCACGCCCCTTGGCCAAAGGCCCGATCGATCAGGCGGTCAACCATTCTGGCCTGCAATAGGCACTGATCGACCGGGCGGTCAAACGTTATGGCCAGAAACAGTTTTTATATATGGATTTTGAATATCAAACAATTTTTAAAATATTTTATATTGGTTTAAGGGTATTGTAGATAGGTGATGAAATACATGTTCTAAACTTGTTATAAAATTTGAAAAAATTATGAGACATGTATCAAAACCAATCATGCAAAATACCAATGCTACCAAAACTTGTATTTTGCAAAATTGTGTATTATATGTGAAACTTCTTGAGCTTTACTACTATATTCTGCACTTTAACATACTAATATCTTACAAGGCTGTAGATGACTATAGGATCTTCAACCAGGCTTCTCCATTAGCGACGTTGAGTGCTTTGAGCTTTGATCCCATATTTGAGTTTTTTGAATCTCCAACACCTTCCTTTAGAGGAAGAAAATTTCTTGAATCCTTAGAACCCTGAGATAAACTTAAATACTGGAACTTGATTAGTACAAATAACCACATATGTTTTGTTATCATCAAAACCATAAAACCAGGTGATTGTACCCTTGGCCAATATTTGTGTGTTAGCTATTAGTTTTTAAATTTCGCATCACTGTTCTAGATTAGCTTGTACACTTATTCACCCCCCTCTAGGTGTACTTTCAATCAAACCTCGAACACTCTACAGTTGGGAAAAAATCACGATTCTACTTCAGAAGAGGATTGGGACAAGATGAATCGAACGGCGTCTGGCATGATAAGGTCTTACATCAAGTATCATGTGTTGCACGAAGCATCTGCAAGGCAGCTGTGGGAGATCCTGGAGAAAAAGAATCTGACAAAAACCATCGAGTCGCGGTTATAGTTGAAGAGGAGGCTTTATCGCTTCCAGATGAAGAAAGGACTCTCCATTGATGAACACATGAATAGCTACACAAAACTTCTTACAGACTTAGTTAATGTGGATGTGAAGATCGATGAAGAGGATAAGCTGGTGATTCTATTGAATTCTCTTCCTGAAGAAGAGTATGAGACCTTTACTCTTACCTTGATTAATGGTAGACAAACACTAACTATAGTAAGGTGTCAGCTGCACTTTTAAATTATGAAGTAAGGAGACAGGACAGACTGTCTTCTTCTGAGAGTACATCAGCAGAGTCGTTGACGGTAAGAGGCAGGAGTTCCAATAGCAAGGGCAAAGGTGATCATGGGAGATCAAAGTCCAGACCAGGTTTCAGAGATCTGAAGGAGAACCAGTGCGCCTTATGCAAAGAGCAAGGGCACTGGAAGGTTCATTGTCTAAAAGCCATAGGTATGAAGAAGGAGTCGAAGATCAAGGCAAATTTCGCACAGGTGGTCAGTACTCGAGCCAGTACTTCACAGGAAGATTGATCAGACTCAGACTCATCGGTATCCTTTTTCTCTGTTTCTACTTCTAATGTTGGTTACTCAGATATTCTGAGTGGATCTTAGATACAGGAGCTACCATTATATGTGACCAAACAGGGACTGATTTTCTAGCTTTGAGAAGCTAGACGGATGTTTCAGTGTCATGGGTGATGATCATCCATGTAATGTGGAAGGGATAGGTATAGTCAGTATCAAGATATTTGATGGGATAGTACGAGAATTGAAATGATGTATGTACCTCAACTCAAAAGGAATCTTATCTCAGTTGGTACTTTGTAATCGTTGGGTCATATGGTATATATACGAGATGGTGTTCTCAAATGACCAAAGGCTCAATGGTGGTTTTGAAGGGCATCCGCCGTATTAATCTCTACTACTTGAAGGATAATATAATTACAAGTCAGGTGAAAACTTCTATTTTTTTAGATGATGTTTGTACACAGGCGTGACAGATGAGACTCAAACACAGAGAGGAAAAGTCTTTGCAAGCTCCTAGCAAAGAAGGGATCATTGGAAAGTGCATCTACCTGCAACTTGGAATTGAAACAGGACATTCTGGACAAGAAGAAGGTGAAATTTAGCACCACTACTCACCACTCAAAAGGTCTTCTTGATTTGTTCACGTAAGTATTTGGGGGCCTGCTAAGACTGCATTGTTTGGAGGTCATCGGTACTTTATCTCTTTTATTGATAATTTACCTGGGCATTGTTGATATATCCCATGAGACAAAATTTAAAGCCCTAGGTATGCTGGTGATGTGAAGGATATGATAGAGAAACATGCTGGTAGGAAAAATTAAGGAGCTACAAATTAGTGATGTTGAAAGATACAAGAACCAATTTCTATAATTTGGCCAGAACACTGATATTGGTACTCACTTAACAGAATGAATACATGAGTTTGCTAAGAAAATAAACTGTTCCTATTGGAGAAGATTCGGTGTTTACTATCTAATGCACGATTGACAAATCATTTTGGGCTGAGGCGATTGTGTGTGCTAGCCATCTCATAAATGGATTGTCATTGACTGCGATAGGAGATAAAACTCCACTAGAAATTTGGTCTGAGAAAGCTGCTCAAGAACATGATTTGTGTAGGTATTTGAAAGTCTGGCTTACTTTTGTACCAAAGATGGCAAGATGAATCCGCGAGCAAAGAAGTTTGTGTTTTAGATGTCAAAAGAAATATGAAAAACTACAGGTTGCGGGACCCCGAAAACAAGAAGAATGTATTGAGTCAGCATGTCACATTTGATGAGACTTTATTGTTGAAGTCTACCGTCTCTCAGCAGGTGGAGAGAACGAAGACGAAGGATGTATCGCACCGGGTGGAGGATGATGCTACTCCACCAACTCCAGTTGGTTCGGAATCAGTAAAGACTTCACCGGATGTGACATTAGGTGGAGATCATGTAGCCAGTTTTATTGCTGAAAGGTTGAAGATATTGATGAGAATGTTGAATTATTTGTAGGTATTGGAACTAAGGTAAAAACCATGAAAGTGGATAAAGAAGCATGAATCTCAAGTTGGTAACCGCGACAAGATAAAGGCTGTTGTTCTCCATGACGGTAGTGGAAAGAAGGTTCATATGACTCAGCCAGTAAGATTCAATACTAAAGATTCAGTCAAAGGTGCTTGAGCTTAGATGGAACTCATTTCAATAAACTATGGTTGGCTTGATCTCATAGGCAAGGTACGTAGGCAGCCGTAAAGGCGCAGCCTAAAATTACACCGGGGGGGTGAATAGGTGTATAGCTAATAAATAAAAATTCTAGACAATTTAATATGAAATAATGCAGCCGATCACTCAAAACAAAGCTTGAAGCCAGATTCCTCGTGAAGGGCTCCGAACTTCTCCTCGTGATTCCTCTAAATAAGAGTTGAGGTGCTCAATTGCTATCTGTTGAGATGAGTATTGGTCAACAAGAATAAATGAATGATAAACAAGAAAATAGAGACAATAAAGTAATCGCATGCAAAAAGATTTATCCGAGGTTCGAGCTACCGATCTACATCCCCACCTTCACCACCGTGAAGGATTTCACTATCCATTATTAGATCATCCACAAAGAGACCTTACAATAAGGAATTACAACCACTCAGAATACACTTCTCCCCAACTCAATCCTCTACACCAGAGGTAGCAATCCTCTATACTAGAGGCAACACAAAGCAAATTGAGATAACAAGCTCCGAGTGATCAAGAGATCACATACACTCTCTTTGCAACTCTCTTACAAAAACCTCATAGAGTAAAATATAAACTTGAAGCTCAAGGATTAAGTGAGAGTGAAAATCAGAAAAGAGAGAATTTAAGAGCAGAAAAACTCAATTAAAACTTTGAAAATAAGAGCATAAAAGAAAACTTGAAACTTTTTCTCTTTGAAAGAAAAAACTAGTTTTTCAATAGAATTTGTTGTTATGAAATATTCAATCCCAATGACCCTTTATATATGTTTTAGAAAAATACTTTTAGAATAGTTTTACCAGGTCTAAAAAGGAAGAAATTGATCCTAGAAATTTAACTTTTTACGTTTTAAAAGAAACATTTTAAAAACAGAGCCATTCAAAAAAATTGACTGTTGGTTCACAGTCGACCGTATTTAACCAAGACCAAACTAGTTACAGTTGGTCGTCCGCCCGGTCGACTACAATAAGGGACCGGTCGATCGGTCGATCGAACAGGAATGTGCACAACATGCACACCCTAATTGCCAGAGGTTCGGTCGACCGTACTGGCCTGTAATAGGCACGGTCGACCGCCCGGTCGATCGACCTAGGCCAAAAACTTGGTCAAGGTAAATTTTGAAGATAAAGAAAATTTTCAAATAATTTTTGTTTGAATTTTGGAAGAGAGGTGACATGTATAGCCATGAGTTACAAGTTCTAAACGGAAATAGAAATTGCAAAGAAAATGTGAGACAAGTATCAAAATCAAACATGTCAAAACCATACTTTTGAAAACATGCACTTTTTTGTTTGTATATTTTTGAGCCTCAAATCTATTTTCTACTCTTTAACAAACTAGTATCTTACTAGGTTCTAATCGACTACAAGAATCATCAAGCAGGCTTCTCTGATAGTGACGTTGAGCGACGTTGATCCCATTCTTGAGTACCCTTGAGCCATCAACACCTTCCTTTAGAGAAAGAAACCTGTTAGATCTTTTTGAACCCTAAAATACACTTTTGAACTTGATTAATACCAAATAACTTCATATGCTTTGTTATCATCAAAACGCAAAATCGGGGATTGTAACCTTTGGGCCAACAGTCTCCCCCTTTTTGACGATGACAAAACATATGAGCTATTTAAAAGAAAATCTTGGAAAGAACTTTGTAAAAACTCCCCCTCAAATTATGCTAGCTATCAAGTACAAGATATCAACAAGTTATATGATAAAGGCATTGTATAAAAGCATGATCAAACAAATACCAATAAATACTCATAAATACTTCTCCCCTTTTTGTCATGCATCAAAAGGGATAAGCAAAACCAACCAAAAATTAAAACATATGTAGGTTTTATTAGATGGAAAACTATGAATAAACAGTACAAACATTTAATTTTCCACAAATAAAAGAGAATCTGTTAAAATCGAGTGGCTTAGTAAAAATATCTGCTAGTTGAAAATCAGTTGAAATATAATCAATTTCAATATCACCTTTCTCATAGTGATCTCTAAGAAAGTATTATCGAATTTCTATATGCTTTTTTCTTACTATATTGATTTACATTTTTAGTCATATGAATAGATCTAGTGCTATCACAAAATATCTTAATATGATCATAATGCAAATCATAGTCAAGGAGTATGTTTCATCCAAAGGGCTTGTGCACAACAAGCCCCGACCGCAACATTCTTCGCCTCGGTGGTTGAGAGGGCTACAGAATTTTGTTTCTTGGAATACCATAAAACAAGACAATTTCCTAGAAACTGACAAGTTCCAGTTGTACTCTATAGTCAGCATCCGAAAAACTCGTCATGAAAAATTGTCTGGTCTTTGGATACTACAAGCCCGTTCTAATAGTGCCCTTAAGATATCAAATAATGCGTTTTACCGCAATCAAGTGGGACTCTTTAGGACAAGATTGGAATCTAGCATATAGACATACACTAAACAAGATATCCGGCCTACTAGCCATTAAATAAAGTAAAACTATCATCATACTTCTATAAAGTTTAATGTCTACATTTATATCTTGTTCATCCTTGTCAAGTTTTGTTGTAATAGCCATGGGAGTTTTGCTCGTCTTTGCCCCCTTCAAGTCCAAATTTTTTGGTGAGTTTCCTTGTGTACTTGGCTTGATTTATAAAAATACCATCACTCCTTTGCTTGATTTGGAGTGCAAGAAAGTAGTTTAGCTCGCTGATCATAGACATCTCAAACTCATTCTTCATGCATGATTCAAAATCTTTGCAAAGCTTTTCATTAGTAGATTCAAATATAATATCATCAGTATAAATTTGAACAATAAGAATATCACTGTCTACATATTTTGTAAACAAAGTGATATCTATGTTACCGTTTACAAAACTATTTGAAATAAGAAATATTGAAAGTATTTCATACCAAGCTCTTGAAGCTTTTTTAATCTATATAAAGCTTTGTCTAATTTGAAAAAAAAATCCGGATGCGTAGGATCAACAAACCAAGGGGTTGTTCAACATACACTTTCTTCAATAAAACCATTTAAAATTTTGCTTTTGACATCCATTTGAAAAAGTTTGAAATCTTTATAAGAAGCAAAAACAAGCGTAATCCGTATGGCTTCAAGTCGTGCTACGGGTGCAAAGGTGTTTTCAAAATCGATGCCTTCGATTTGGGTGTAATTTTGGGCCATTAACCAAGCTTTAATCCTAACAACATTACCTGACTCATCCAACTTGTTCCTAAAAATCCATTTAGTACTAATTGTTGGTCTATCATGGGGTCTAAGAATAACGTGCCAAACTTGGTTGCGCTCAAATTGATTGAGCTCTTCTTGCATTGTAAGCAACGAATATGAGTTGCCCTCAGCTTCGACAATATTCTTTGGTTCAATATGAGCAATAAAATCAAAACGGTCACAAAAATCATGGAGTTTAGAGCGAGTAGTTACCCCCTTTGATACATCACCTATGATGAGTTCCTTGGGATGACTTGTAGCGAATCTCCAATCTTTTGGTGCCACTTCAACCTCTTGAACTTCATCTTATTTATCAAGCTTTGCTCATCTTCTTGGATAGATGAGTCCTTCAAAGTTACTTTCTCCATGTCTTCACCTAAAGAATAATTCTCTACAACATTCTTAACAAAAGCATTAGATTCTTCAAACTTAACATGCATAGATTCTTCAATTGTCAAAATAGATTTATTGAAAATTCTATAAGCCTTGCTAGTGTTAAAATAACCAACAAGTAGCTTCAAAAGTTTTAGCCTCAAATTTACCTAAGTTATCGTTGGTGTTTAAAACAAAACATTTGCATCCAAAAACTCTAAAGTAAGAAATATTAGGCTTTCTAAAATAGTAAATTTCAAAAGAAGTTTAAAAGTATTTATATAAAAATAAATTGTATTTAATATGTAACATGAAGTTTTATGGCCTCGGCCCATAAATATTGAGGGAGTCCGTATCACTAATCATTGTCCTAACATTTCTTGAAGAGTATGATTCTTTCTTTTAACGACTCTATTTTGTTGTGGAGTTCTAGGACAAGATAATTCATGCCTAATTCTATTTTCTTCACAATAAGTGATAAAAGAATGGTTAATAAATTCACCACCTCTATCACTTCATATGCGCAAAATCGAATAACCTTTTCTTTTTCAACCCATTTTCTAAAAACATTAAAATGCATAAAAGCTTGATCTTTATGTTCCAAAAAGAAAACCCATGTAAAACGAGAAAAATCGTCAACCAATACAAAAACAAACGGTTTCCATTTAAACTCTTAGTTTTAGTAGGACCAAACAAATCCATATGGATTAACTCTAATGGTCTAGATGTCAGATATCCTTGATTGATTTGAAAGAAGACTTGGTTTGTTTTTCAAGTTGGCACGCATCATAAATGCAGCCCTTTTCAAACTCAAGTAAGGAATACCCTTCACCGATTCCTTAGAGTTAATTCTAGATAGGTGATCAAAAAATACATGGCTTAGTCTTCTATGCAATAATCAAGAATTCTCATTGAAAGCATTTAAACATGTAGCATTGCAATCTAAATTTAACATATCAATAATATATATATATATATATATATATATATATATATATTTTTCACGAAATCCGAAAAGAATGCAAGCATCAGTTTTACCATCTAAAACATTGCAAGAAGAATCATCAAAAATAACTTTGAGATCTTGATCACATAGTTGACTAATACTCAAGAGGTTATTTTTAAGAATATCAACTAAAACAACATTTTCAATCAATGGAGATGAACCAACTTTAATGTTACTGATCATACACATATTTTGCATTCTTTTCATTACACTCCTACATTTATCGTGTAATAAATCTACAAATTTCTTTGTCTTAAATGTCTATTTTGTAGAAGATAATAATGAAGAGAAAGAGGATTAAATCAAATAAATACTAGTTAAAATCATATTTAACTGGATCTATTTGGTTAGCTGAGGATGATCCCAGATCTAGTTAGTGCAAATCAAGGATTGGGGCAAATGTTGAGCTGAAGATCAGAGCAAATCAGAAAGATAACACCAAATAGAACCAATAAAATTCGAATTTCTATAGATCAACCGAGGTTAATATCAAATACAGAGGGATAAATGAATAGAGAGAGATCAACAGATGAAATGAAGCAAGTTTGACTCGGATTCTGTCTGGATACATTTTAGTATTTGAATCATAACTTTCGCTACCGAATCTCAAATCTAATGATTCTAGATAACCTAGAAAGAATATTTAAAGGGCTACAACTCTTAAGTTGATCACTATTTCTAAATCTGTCATTTGATAATTGATATTCAATAACCAACACGTCAACAAGCTGCAGATCAGAACTGAATATCCACATCAAATCAAGTTTTAAGATAAGGGGAAGATTCAAATCGAAAATATCTGGCTTTTTCTATCTTCATACTCTTCTAACCTCTGCATTTCTCCTATAAATACCTGCAATCTCAAAGGCAAAAAAGGAAGGACCAAGCAATCAACAATAATTTTTCTAATTTTAATGGTAATCCATATTACACCCCGACCACTTATTCAGATATTACCAACCCGGTATATCATAACTTTAACCAACCTAGTGTGCCAGATTGGTCTTATCTGAATCAATATAACTCACGCCCCCAATCTTATGATCATAATTTTCAGAATAATTTCAACTCTTCACAGAGTCAATGGGGATTCACCTCCCGCGAGTCTAATTTTCAGCCAACTTGCCCTCCTTATCCACCTTGTCCACAATATTTCCAAGATCATACTCAGTTCCACCTGTCCAAAAGAGAAAATCATCAATTTTGAAAATGAATATGCGTGAGTCCAAACAACAATCACAAAATCTGATGGACTCACAATTTCACCACCAATTCCAAAATAACACTTCATCTTTTCACGACCAATCGCAACAAACAATGAACCAATCAACTATAAAAAGATGCTTGAAGCCATGACTCAGGCTCAAAATGCTCGTAATCATGACCTAGATATGATGGTTCAAACTCTACGTTCTCATCGTTTGACCATTTCTGATATCACTAAACATTCTATTAGAGCCGAAGAGTCATGTTATTTTGAAAAACAAGGTTCCATTTCAGCACAATCATTTGAACTTGCCCAAACTTCAAATTTTGAAAATGACATTGACAGTTTGGCAAGTTATCCCTTTCCTGAAATTGAATTTGAGAACGAATATGATCATGAATCTTAACTTAGCGATTCAATTCTACTTCCTGATTCAATTATGACTCCGGTGTCTTCACCTGATTTCATTTTTTCCCGAGTCAACATTGAATCCTGTGCCAATTCATAATGAAATTGAATCGCCTATCTTCGATGATCATCATATTAAACTTGACAAATTTCTTACTTTTGAAAGTCCCTTTGAAAAAATTGGCAAGTTCTCATTTTTATGAAATTGAACTCAATGAGAAATGTGACCTAGATTCTCAATTTTGTGATCCAGTTCAAATTTTCGAATCAATATTGACTCCTATTTTATTACCCGACTTGAGTAATATTTTAGATTCAGTTTTGATTCCCACACCTGTCATTCTTGAACTTGAATCACTAATATTAAGTCACATTCCATTGTGGGAAAATGAATGTGGACTTAAGTTTCAACTTCTTGATTTGGACTCATTTCCTGAACCAATCTCGACTCCTGAACCTTTACTTGACTTAAGTCACTTTCCTGAGTCGGTATTAGTTCCCGTACTTCCTAAGTCCAAGTCAATCATTCTATCTTTTCACACTCCATTTTGGGACAAAGCGGTTGACAAAATTGACTCCGAAATTAATTATGGAATTTGAAAATTAGATGGGGTGAAATTTTTAATAAAAATCCATCATGTATGCATCATTTTAGTGGGTTATATTAAAGAGATTTCTGGTGGGTTCCTCCGACCTCCATGCAAAGTCGATTGGGCCGCATTTCGTGAACCAATCAGACCACCACCGGAACCACCACCTTAAGGTAGTATTTTCCTTCCCTTTCTTCTTTTTCATGCATCTATGCATTAATTCATACATTGACGACAATGCATGAGATAGGTGTGGGGGAGGGTTCTAACATAACTTAGGTTTTTCTTTTATAAAAAAAATTTATTAACATTTTCTTACTCTTAAAAACTTTTTGAAATAGAAACAATATTTTAACATATTTTTTGTAAGAAATTAAGTCAATTTTAAGGAATAGGAAAATCAAAATTAGGATTTCTTAAACTTGATCAAAATAAGATTATTTGTTTGATTTTTAGGGTTAGGAAGATAATTTGTCAAAGTAATTTAGTCTTGATCTTTACCTTGATGAAATATGCACACTTCATACACTTACACACTTAGGGTTCTAAAACAAAGATTCTTATGCCTTAAAAAAATTTAAAAAAAAGGAAAAAATATATCTATGAAGGTTAAACAAATCTAATTATTGATTAGCTAGGTACTTTGGCCTAAGCAAGCCTTAGTATTTTGCGAAAGATGATCAGATAAGTTTGAGAAAAAAAGTATATATAAAAATCCTCTGATTAAGCTAGGTATTTGTGCCTAATAAAGCATAAGTATTCACGTCTAAAAGCGGTTCATATAACAAAATCCTTAGTTTTGAGACTTTGTTTGCTCGAGTCTTTAAGTCCTTGGGGTTTTTCTCACCCAGTGACCTAAGACCGTTTGGTTTGGAAGTCACCGATTAGAGGCTCGTTACATGGGCAGATTAGAAAGCCTAATAGAACTAAGGAATAATATCACAAAAAATAAAAAAAAAATAAATAAGGCATAAGCGTTAGAGTTAAAGAACTCTTAGTCAAAATTTCACGGTCACAAAGGTGCATATGACTTAGGGTAAAGTAATAGACTAGATGAGAAGTACAATTTGACTCCTTACTTTGATTGATAACAATTTTTTGAATAGAGACTAAGTTTAGGAATGAAAAATTCGGTTTTCCTATAACTTAAAGATTACTTAAATCTTACAATAATATTTCAAATATTTTTCTCTTTCAAAATGAGTTTTCAAAATACTAACATTTTTCTCTTTCTTTATGGATTTTGTGGGTGCAATCCACTGAAAACCCTCACGAGAAAAAACTCGTCCTCTAGGGGTAACCTAGAGGTTTAACGGCTTGTTGCACAAGCTCAGTGCAATCGCGTGACCTGCGAAAGTGATCTAATAATCTTTGGTTTAGTTTCAATGTTTTGCTCGAGGACGAGTAAAAGATAGGTGTGGGGGTCTGATCGTACACATATTTTGCATTCTTTTCATTACACTCCTACATTTATCGTGTAATAAATCTGCTAATTTCTTTGTCTTAAATATCTATTTTGTAGAAGATAATAATGAAGAGAAAGAGGATTAAATCAAATAAATACCAGTTAAAATCAGATTTAACTGGATCTATTTGGTTAGCTGAGGATGATCCCAGATCTAGTTAGAACAAATCAAGGATTGGGGTAAATGTTCAGCTAAAGATTAGAGAAAATCAGAAAGATAACACCAAATGAAAACTGATAAAATTCGAATTTCTAGAAATCCATTTTGGTTAGCTAAAGATCAACCGAGGATAATATCAAATACAGAGGGATAAATGGATAAAGAGAGATCAACGGATGAAATGAAGCAAGTTTGACTCGGATTCTGTCTGAATACATTTTAGTATTTGAATCATAACTTTTGCTATCGAACCTCAAATCTAATGATTCAAGATGATTCAGAAATAAGATTTAAAGGGATACAACTCTTAAGTTGATCACTATTTCTAATTCTGTCATTTAATAAGTGATATTCAGTAACCAACATGTCAACAAGCTGCAGATCACAACTGAATATCCACATCAAATTAAGTTTGGAGATAAGGGGAAGATTCAAATCAGAAATATCCAGCTTTTCCTATCTTCATACTTCTCTAACCTCTGCATTTCTCCTATAAATACCTACAATCTCAAAGGCAAAAAAGGAAGGACCAAGCAGAGATAGATTTTAGGCCAATTTTTCATTCTTTTTAGTGTAGGTTCTTTTATGTAATTTTTATTTTTTTGTAAGCATAGGTTAGATTGAGATTCATGTAAGTAAGAAAGAGAAGCTTATGTTGAGAGTGGCACCGATGTACCCTCCTCCTTTCTTTCATCGTTTCTGCAAGTAATAAAAGGTTTTTTTTTTATGTTCATCTTTACTTTTGTTTTCTTCTTCTTCTTTCAACATTTCCTCTTTTGGTTTGATGAGTATCCAAGTGAATATAGAAGCATCAATATAGCCATGTTTGTTTGAGTGCCACCGATACTTCATGATGATGTTCTCCTCCTCAAGATTCCGTATCATTTCATTCTTGTTCGTCTTGATGATGTAATGCGAATGGGGACTGAGCTCGATCTTATGAATCATGCGTTGATCGCCTCCAAAGTAAGGTAAAACATGCAAGGGTTCCAGGTAAGTCATCAACCAAAGAGGTAAGTTTTTCTTTTAGTTTTCTTTGTTTTAATTTTTTAGTTTAGATCACAACACCATCAATACCCACTTCTTTCATCACTCTTTTTCAATTTCTTTGTACATATCCATTTCTATTTTCTCCACCTTCTGAATCTACCACTTTCTTCCTAACTTGATTGTAATTAATTTTCCTTTTCTTTTTAAGAACTAAAAGAAGATCTTTAACCATTCTTTGTAACCTAAAAGAGAACTTGCTAAAAAAGCTTCCATCGCTAGTCCCTCCTTGTGGATCACGACCTGCATAGCCACTTGCTATAGCGGTAGAATTGAGCACCCTGCACTACTGTTTTAAAAGTTCTGAAATTCTGTATTTTTTGTGCAGGTCCAACCTCAATCAGTTACCTATATCGATAATGTTACCCTTTGAGTTATCTCCGAAGGTGACGGTGCCACCTTCATAATACCTTGATAGGGTTACAAAATTATTGATGTCTTAAGTCATGTGCCTTGAGCAACCTCTATCAAGATGTCACCGCTCCCTACGTCTTGGAGCCTTGGTGTGTACCTACATCAAATAAAGAAATTGTTAATTTTGGTACCCATATTTTCTTGAGTCCTATGACGTTAGTACTTCGAACCCAAATTTGATTATTAGAAGTATTTATACAATCAAAACAAAATTTAGCTAAGTGACCCTTTCGGCCATAATAAGTACATGAATAAACTCTACCATACTTATATGCATGATGTGTATGATAAGCATGTGAGACATGAGCATGCTTAATGTGTGATTCAGAAGTGTGAGCATGTGTAGCATGAATATATTTCTGTGAAGAATTTTTCTTCGAAAACATGGCCTCTAATTTAGCCATATCAAAGTTACATTTCTTTAAAATATTTCTCAATGTGATGATTTTAATTTTTAAAATAGTAATTTCATTTTCATCAATCATGAAAAATTTTGCTTTACATGAAATGTTGTATGCATCAAAATCTTTTTGTGTAGCTAAAAGAGTAGAAGATAAATCATCTTTTTCTTTAGAAAGAATGATTATTTTATTTTGAAGAACTTTATTTTTTTCGCTTTTAGATATTTCTTCTTTAGAAATCATAATTATTTGAAAGTTCTACAAATGCATCCCCTAATTCATCCATAGTTAAATCACAATCATCAAGGGATGGTTTAGAAGTTACCTTAGGTATGTTATGATTTGCCATGAAACACATGTTTGCTGTATCCACCTCCTCTTCAGATTCACTTTTTGAATCCTATGTAGCTTTGAGAGCTTCCTTCTTAAATTACTTCTTTGGCTTATTTGAGGAAGATGACTTGTATTTGATATCCAAACATTCGACAATGATATTTCGGGGTTTCCGATAGTTGAAACAGATGATTTTCTTTTCCCCCTTTTCTTGACATTGTCTCCTATTGTTGATCTTTTCCTTGTTGTGCATCCTCCTTACGTTTCATATAAGGAGGAAAAGATCTTCATCAACATCTTCTTTTCTTCATCATCGTCGGAGATGGTGGGAGTAGACTTGAAGGCAATTGTCTTATTCTTTTGTGGTGTCGTTTCTTCTCTAGCCTTCCTCAGGCAATTGTCTTCTTCTTTTGTGGTGCCGTTTCTTTTCTAGCCTTCCTCTCCATCTCATGGGTCTTAAGGTTGCTGATAAGACAGATGAGCTCCATCTCTTCTTTGTCGTTTAACTCTTTTAATGCAGTAGCTTTGACTTCCCATAAGGATGGAAGTGCACGAATGACCTTTTGGGCTTTTTGATCATTGTCACTGGCATCACCTAAAGAAGCAAGATCATTAGTTATTTTAGTAAATTTTGTAACCATATCATCAATGGACTCATTTTCATGCATAGTGATGTTTTCATATATGGAACGCAATAGATTAATTTTAGCCTTCTTGACTTGTGATGTTCCCTCATGAGTGACCACTAGGTGTAACCAAATCTCGTAGGCGGATTTATAATGAATGACCCTAACTATGTCGTCATCGTTCAAGGCTTGAAGCAATGCATATTATGCCTTTGCATTGGCATCCTTGGTGGCAATATCGGACCAAGTGTCCTCATCTGCAGTGGGTACACTAAAGGGTTTAGTCACCGCCTTTACAACCCGGCTTACTATGGATTGCAAAAACACTGTCATCTTAACCTTTCATATAGGAAAGTTAAGTGCATCAAATTTGGAAGGGGTCTTAATACCTTCGGCCATTCTTACCATAGCAGATGAGAATGAAGATGTCAATGAAATGATTAGCAACTAGGATCTCTCTAAGATTGTTAAGCTAAAATCTAGAGACAAAGGCTCTGATACCAATTGAAATTACACCTAGAGGGAGTGAATAGGTGTATAGCTAATCAAATAAAAATTGTAGACAATTTACAATGAAATAATGCAACCGATCACTCAAAACAAGACTTGAAGCCGGATTCCCCGTGAAGGGCTCTGAACTTCTCCTCATGATTCATTTAGATAAGAGTTATGGTGCTGAATTGCTATCTTATTGAGATGAGTAGTGATCGACAAGAATAAATGAATGATAAACAAGTAAATAGAGATAGTAAAGCAATCACAAACAAAAAGATTTGTTCTGAGGTTCGAGCCACCGCTCTACGTCCCCGCCTTCACCACCGTGAAGGATTTCACTATTCACTATTGGATCCTCCACAAAAGGACCTTACTCCAAGGAATTACAACCACTCGGAGTACACAACTCCCCAACTCAATCCTATACACCAGAGGCAGCACAAAGCCAATTGAGATAACAAGCTCTGGGTGATCAAGTGATCACAAATACTCTTTTTGCAACTCTCTTACAAAAACCTTATAGAGTAAAATATAAACTTAAAGCTCAAGGATGTAAGTGAGAGTGAAAATCAGAAAAGAGAGATTTTAAGAGTAGAAAAACTCAATTAAAACTTTGAAAATGAGAGCATAAAAGGAAACTTGAAACTTTTTTATATTTTTAATAGAATTTGTTGTTATAAAATGTTGAATACCAATGACCTTTTATAAAGGCTTTACAAAAACACTTTTAGAATAGTTTTACCAGGTCTAAAAAGGAAGCAATTGACCCTAAAAATTTAACTTTTCATGTTTTAAAAGAAATATGTTTAAAAACAAATTTAAAAGAACTGGTAGTTATTGCCAATCTGGCAGTCTGTCAGACGACCGGTCGGTCCACCGGCCATTCAAAAAAATTTGGCCGTTGGCTCACGGTCGACCGTGTTTAACTGAGACCAAACTAGTTACAGTCGGTCAATTGCCTGGTTGACCGCAATAAGGGACCGATCGACCGGTCGGTCAATCGGGAATATGCACAACATGCACACCCCAATTGCCAGAGGTTTGATCGACCGTGTGGTCGACCGTTCTGGCTTGTAATAGGCACGGTCGACCACCCGGTCGACCAACCTAGACCAAAAACTAGTTCAAGGTAAGTTTTGACGATAAATAAAATTTTTAAATAATTTTTGTTTGAATTTTGGAATAGAGAAGACATGTATAGGCGTGAGATACAAGTTCTAAACTGAGATAGAAATTTCTAAGAAAATGTGAAAAGATATCAAAACCAAACATGTCAAAACAATACTTTTGAAAATTTGCACTTTTGTGTGTGTATATCTTTGAGCCTCAAATCTATATTTTACTCTTTAACAAACTCGTTTCTTATAAGATTCTAATCGACTACAAGAATCTTCAAGCGGGCTTCTCTGATAGTGATGTTTGAGCAACGCTGAGTGCTTTGAGCTATGATCCCGTTCTTGGGTACCCTTGAGCCATCAACACCTTCCTTTAGAGGAAGAAACCTGTTAGATTTTCTTAAAACCTCTTAGATTTTTTGAACCCTAAAATACACTCTTAAATTTGATTAATACCAAATAACTTCATATGCTTTATTATCATCAAAACACAAAATCGGTGACTGTAACCCTTTGGCCAACACAACCATATGGTGATGCAACCGGTATGAAGCTATATGGTGCATATGGGTTCTCGAGAAGCTGATTGGGACCTCACATAGGGTGAAATATTGTGATCTCGATAAATGATTGATCTTCTGGGAAGAAGATAGTTAAACTTGCGTAAAGCGGTGTGCATCTAGTTTGTTGAAGCCAATAATGGTGTTTTGTGTGCTTTACTTAGATTTGGTTGGACTATCCTAAAGACATTTGGACTGGAGAGAGCCAGTCAGTTGAAGAGTCAATATTGGCTCATGTTGGGTTCTTCTTAAGATCAATTGGCATGGTGGTCCATTCAGTTGCTGAGTTGTAGACACATTCGTTGGTCAACTCATATGGTATTTCTCTTCTGTGGAGTGTTGGGAAGGCATGTATATTGCATTCCAATTGGATAGCTAAGCTAAAGTTGGAATCTTACAATTAATATTGGAGTTTGGAGAGCGTTGTTTGTGGGGATGACAATCAATTTGGATCTGGTGTGATCAGTGAAAACCAATTGTATGTGTGTTGGTGATTCATTTTTTGAAGGAACCAGTTTTGTCTATTGGCCAAGTCGAGATCGGGTGTCAATTTCGCCGAGATCATGTATTGATTTCATAAGCCGAGATCGTGTATCAATTTCGTTGAGATTGTGTGTTGATTTTGCCAGATGTTCATTGGAGTTTGTCTTAGATTTGAAAAATCTTCACCGAGGTGGAGAATTATAGGGAGAGAAGAGATAAGAGAAGATAACTACATTGGAAGAGTTTTTCTTAAACTCATCAGAAGAGATAGCGCAGAGATCAGAAGCCAAAAGGAGAGAGAATGCAACTCGTAGTAGGCTAGGAGACAGGGCCTGGTCGATCGCTCTATTGACCGTGGCAAGTAAGAGAACGACCGACTGAAAGATAGGACTCTCTGTTGGTCTCGGTCGACTGACTGATCGGCCGAGGGACAGGGGCGGTCGACCGGCCGGTCGGCCGACAGGCGCATCTGGGCACGAATCTGCTTCTCCTTTCAGGATTCAGACTTCTTTTCTGAATTAGAGTCGAATCCAATCGGGATTTCTAAAACCATGGAACTCTTTGGCTATAAATAAGGGTTAAAGCCCTCATGAATTGTAACCCTCAAAGTATCTCTTGAATCCTCTTGTAATTGATTGTTGAATCAATAAAATCTCTCTCTCCTTTGCCCCGAGGACGTAGGCAAATTGCCGAACCACGTTAAATATTGTGTTGGCTTTTTTTTCTCACTTGTTTCTTTGTTCTTGTCATGTGGGAAATTCTCTGGCGCATCTATCTCCGTTGCTTGGGTTCCTCAAGTTGGTTGTTGCCCAGAAGAAGGCTCTAGGCAACAGTTTGGTAGTTTATTTCATGGACATTTCTTTAAAAAAATTTATCTCTTGGACATTGGGAGGCTTTCTGGATCTTCCCTTGGATTATTTGTTTCATCTTGCAATGAGATGGGAAATTCCAGTGCTTATCTCAAATTCACAAGAAATATGGCCCTTTGATTTCATCAGCTTTCCTTAAGCTCTACTGCTATAGAAAAAGTATACATAAATGACTTCTTTTCAAATCAAACCAATTTTCATACATAGCCAATTCAATATAGTATGAAAGAAGTTGATTATAAAACTAGAAAATTATATGTTGTGCTTCACTGAGTTTAGAAGCTAAGAAAGTTAACTGTATACCCCAATTTGAAGAACACGAAGCCTGTATGTCATTACTTTCTTCTATTGTTTCCAACTGTGCAGAGTAGTCAAGAGTGCAGGCACACACTGCAACAAATCAATGACATTATTTTCTTGTATGTAGAGAATGAACAATATGAGATGTAAGATTTATCACAGATATAGAAACTCATATTGAGCAATCATACACATTAAAGGGCAAATTAAGAAGCAGAATGGTAGCAGGCGTTGAACATAACTAATACTCACGCTGGGATAACTTCTACACTTAGACATTTGGTTGGAATAAGATAAACCTTGACATAGTCATACTGAAATGGTTACATTTTTTGCCGTGGTTGTTTATTTATTCTGCCATTGTAGTATGGTCATAGTGCTAATACCTCAATCATCTGGCTGCAATCACATAACATTTTAATATGGACCAGATCACCATTTTGCATTATGTTTGGAGCCAATTTCAGTAATGGTGATGATGTGGACATCTAACCATGACCCTGGCGTGTATATCAACATTGCAGAAGATGCGTCGCTTCAATATTTTTAAGAGAAAAACTCCAGCTCCTCGCAACATGTACGGTCTTGTCGAACACTTGAACAAGAAGATAAGACATCCAATATCTGGATGTGCAAATCTAGGGTCATCAGAAAGTGATCCAATCAGTGTGTAAAATAAAAGGGAAAGGTGCATGTTGCATATAATATGATGAAATACCATGTAATGATAAAGCAATCAGATCATCAAGAATGCAATAACATATATGAACTGTTGGCCCAAAGGCTCATCACTCTAGTTTTGATTATGATTAACTCATGTAGTTATAGTACTGATTGTAATCCAATATTGCATATTTTACCTCATAATTCCATGCATTTAGTTAATAAATATATGATTTTTACTCATCTTCTCTACATATTTGCAGGTACACACTCTAAAGGAGATAAAGCAAATAATCACTTTAATTAACACTAATTAAAGTGATTAAATCCAAGATTAAAGATAAAGCCAAGATTTGAATTCCAGATCCAGAAAGATCCACGCGCCCAAAGAAGAATCCAGATAGTCCACGTGGCTAACCACCTAACAAGAAGATCTCACCAGAAAATCTGGGCTCAACGGCCCAGATTTGGCCGCCAGATCTGGGAGATCTTGCAAGTTGGCGGCAGTTACAGGGAGTTAGGATCCCGGATTTTGCGCCAACCAACTACCTTCTAGATCCTTCACCTGGGGCTATAAATATGTGACCTTGGACCTGCGAGCAAAAGGAGAATGGAGAAGAGAGGAGAATTCATTAGTTGTTGTAATTTTGTTTAGTTTTTCTCTAGGTTTAGTTCTTTAGATCCCTCTTCTTCTTCCCTAGAATTCATTGTAAAAGAGAGAGATTGTGAGAGAGAGAGCTTGTGTAATCAAGGGTGACAACTTGAAGCAACAAGGATTGATCCATTCTCCTTCCTCTACTTGAGCTTGGTTCTAGTTTACTTGCTTTCTTTAATTGCTTTCTTTATTGCTTTCTTTAATTCCTTGCAATTTACTTCATGCTTTGTTTTACTTCTCTAATGGCTTGTAGCTAATTCTTCTCCATGTACTAGCTAACCACTAGCCTTGCCATCTTCACTAACTCATGGGTGATTGCTTTTGTTCATCTTGCAAGTTGGATGGTCTTCTCTTCTCCGATGGGTAAAACCTCCCGTCATCCAAGTGAGAAAGTAATTAGGTCAACACGCGAGACGAATCCAACGCCGATGGAGTGACAACATGAGGCACGCATTCGCTATCAAGGAGTCTAGTAAGTCTTGGCAAGTTAGCAAGGTAAGCTAGTCATGGTTTTCTTCCATCTATTCTTTTACAAGTCTTCTTTCCTTTTCTTGTGAATACCAAATCCCAATCTTGATTTCTTTTCCGACTATTTTCATCATGAACATATCCATCCTTTCTTTAGTTTCTTTTTCATTTAATTCATTAGATCAACAGGCGAGACGAATCCACGCCGATGGAGTGACAACATGAGGCAAGCCTTCACTATCACGGAGTTTAGTAAGTATTGGTAAGGTAGTAAGGTAAGCTAGTCATGGAATGCTTCTTCTTTAAGTTTCCTTTTCTTTTCTTGTAAATACCAAATCCACTATTGATTTCTTTTCCGACTTTTCCACCATGAACATATCCATCCTTTCTTTAGTTTCTTTTTCATTTGATTCATTATTTTTATAAGACATAGAAGAATTCTCGTTTTATAACTTCACTACCACTCGTCAAAGCTTCCATCGCGAGCTCTCCCTGAGATTCGACTCGGTATAGTCTTATGCTATAGCGGAGACAAGAAAGGGTACATAAAATACATTTTTATACTCATAATACGTATACCTTCTTAGTCCTAATCAAAAAAAATGGCGCCGTTGCCGGGGAGAGCAACGGATTTTCTTTAAAGTGAGAAACTAAACGAACTTTCTTCTCTGTTGCAGGTTACAGGAGAAGAAACAGGAAAATTTTGCTTGCAGTGACATATAAGTGGACCTGGGCCTCTGCTCTCGAAAGCAGAGACCAGGATCCCTCAGTTTTGCCGCGGAATCCAGGTTTTTGCCGCGGATCTGCGGCAATTCTGAGTGAACTACTTACAATTTTTCTGCAGGGGCTCTGATTCTGCAAAACACAGCTGCTGATATAATTGAAATCCTGTATTTTTCACCTATTACCTGCTAATTTAATCAACAGTAAAAAGTTGGTTGAAATTGTTAAAAATTGTTTAGACATTTGCATTCTACGCACGTGTCTTTCAATTCTTTACTTTTACTGTTGAAGAGTGCTGGAGGCAAGGTACGTTTCGCATTGCATATAGACTAGGAATCATCTCTTGCTTGATTTTCATGCTTTGAGTGAATCTTAGTGATATTTCTTGTACACTTGCACAATTCAATTTTAAGGGCATACCCGTAAATAAGATAAGGTGGGGGAGTTCATTACCCTTTCCTTAGCCCGAAAACCACAATCCCAAGCACTCACTAACCCAAGCCTAATTTAATAAAAAATAGACGTTGGCCCTAGGGACATCTCGGACTCATTTAGGAGATTATCCTAAGGGGGAAAAGTGTTGGAATTTAACTCTTACAAAATCAGTGTCTAGGAAAGGGGTTGAGGGCCGAAAGCCCGAAGGGTGGTGGTTACTTAATTAAGGAACGTCTCTGACGGAAAACTTCCCACCAACCTTACCCTTCCCTGGCTGATTAGCTTGTGGTTAGAGTCTGCACTAAACCTCCCGTGGACAGTCTATCAGTTAGGAGTCGTCTAGGTCTAAGTCTACCCTAACTTAGGTTAGAATTTTTTTCTTTTGTTTGATTGTTTGTTTGTTTGTTTTTGTTTGTGATTGTGTGATATGGCATTCAACAATTCTTTCAATAATAATCCATATTTCACACCGACTTTATATTCGGATAATTCCAACCCGGTGTTTTACAATATGCAACAACCAAATACACCGGGTTGGCCTTATCCGAATCAATATGACCCATACCCCCCATCTAACAATTATAATGTCCAAAATAATTTCAACTCTTCATCGAGTCATTGGGGATTCCAGTCCCCCGAGTTTAATTATCAACCTCCTTGTCCACCATTTCCACCAAGTCCACAATATTCACAAGATTCATTTCCCGATTCCGCTTCATATACTCCTTTTTCTGAACCATTTGAAGAAAAATCTGAGTTACTAAGGAGTTTAGAAGCCAATTTACAGAGAGCTGAGCAGACACTTCCAGAACCATTTTCCTCTCCAATTCCACAGTATTTTCAAGAGTCTTACTCAGTTCCACCTCTTCATAATGAACAACCATTTATGAGTAATGATTTCTTGTGTGAGTCCACTCTTCCATCACCACACATTTTTGACTCACAATTTCACCATCAATTTCAAGACAATACTTCATCTTTCCATCAAAACAATGAAGTCATCAATTATGGAAAGATGCTTGAAGACATGACTCATGCTCAAAATGCTAGAAATCGTGACTTAGATTTGATGATCCAAACTCTTCATTCTCATCCTATTTCTAATGTCACTAGCCACTCTGTTAAATCCAAAGAGTCATGTAGTCTTGGAAGTCCAGATTCAATTTCAGCACATTCACCTGAACTTGTCCAAACTTCAAATCCTATTGACATTTTGGCAAGTTTTTCATTTCCTAAAATTGAACTTGTCCAAACGTCAAATCCCATTGACATTTTGGCAAGTTTTTCATCTCCTAAAACTGAACTTGTCCAAACTTCAAATCCCATTGACGTTTTGGCAAGTTTTCCTTTTCATGAAATTGAACTTGAACATGATCCTGAACTTTCACTTGATGATTCAATTTTCCTTCCTGATTCAATTATGACTCCGGTGTCTTCACCTGAGTTCACTTCATTTCCCGAGTCAGTATTGGATCCAGTGCCAATCCATTTTGAAATTGAATCACCAATCTTTGATGATCATAGTGAACTTGACCAATTCCATACTTTTGAAAGTCCCATTGATAAATTGGCAAGTTCACATTTTTGTGGAATTGAATTACATGAGGAATGTGATCTTGAACCCCAACTTCTTGATTCAATTCTTTTTCCTGATTCAATAATGACTCCGGTATCTTTACCTGACTTCAATCTTTTCCCGGAGTCTACATTGGATCCTGTCCCAATTCATAATGAAGTTGAATCACCCATCTTTGAGGATCACATTGAACTTGACCAATTATACACTTTTGATAATCCTATTGACAAATTGGCAAGTTCTCCCTTTATTGAACTACATGAGGAATGTGACCTTGATTTTTTCAATCTCTTTACTTCTGAAACTGATTGTACAATTCTGACGGAAAACATTGACCTTAGTTTTGAAGAATTGTATGGCGATGAGTTTGAATTCCTTAATATTGGAAGTAAAGAGATATCACCTTTAGAAAGTCACATTCCATCATTGGACAATGATTGTGGACTAGAGCTTCATTTTCTTGACTTGGACCCAATTCCCGAACTCATTCCGACTCCTGCACCATCACTTGACTTAAGTCACATTCCTGAGTCGGTATCAATTCCTGTCCTTCCTGAGTCCAAGTCAACTGTCCTATCATTTCATACACCATTCTGGGACAAGGATCTTGATAAATTTGACTCTGAAATTATTTTAAAAATTTGGAAATTAGATGGGGTCATGTACATAATAAAAATCTTCCATGCATACATCATTCTTGTGGGTCATATTCTTGAAATTTCTGGTGGGTTCCTCAAAACCAAAGAAAAGATGATTGGGCCATGTTTCGTGGACCAATCAGACCACCACCGGAACCACCACCTTAAGGTAATTTTTTCCTTCCCTCTTCATTTTTGTTTCATGCATACATATATCATGATGCATTGAGGACAATGCATGAAATAAGTGTGGGGGAGGGTTTACTAACTTAGAGTTTTTAGATTTTATTTCTTTTACACTTCTTTTAATAAATAAAAATAAAAAAATAATAAAAAATATAAAAATAAAAACTTTTTGAAATAAGAGACAAAGTTTAGATCTATTTTTAAGAAAATTAAGATGTATCTTAGAAATTAAGAAAGCCTTAATTATGACATCTTAAACCTAGTTGAAATAATAGATCCTGTTTGAGATTATAGGCTAAGTAAGTAAAATTGGTGAGATATTTTTATCTTGAATTTTTTGCCTTAGATAATATGCACTTTACACTTACACATTTCTTGGGATGGAAACAAAGACCAAAAATGCCATATAAATAAAAAAGAGAAAAGAAAAAAAAATATATATATATAAATAAAAGATCACTTATTAAGCTGGATAACTATGCCTCAAGAAGCATGGTTACTCACGCCTAACGGTGATCTCACTTATTAAGCTGGATAATTGTGCCTCAAGAAGCATGATTATTCACGCTTAACGGTGATTATAAATAATCCCCTTTAGTTTTGTGGCTTTTTTTACTCGAGACCTTAAACCCGAGGGATGTTTTCTCATCTGGTGCCCTAAGACCGACTGGTTTGGGGGTCATCGGTTAAAGACTCGTTACAAGGGTGAACTAGAAAGCCTAAACTAAGGGAAGAAAAAAGAGAAAAAAATATATATATATAAATAAATAAATGGCTTGATGGTTGGAGTTGAAATCCCAGAAATCTTCACTGTCACGGTGTGCATATTATCTAGGTTTTATGAAAGATAAAGTATTCAATCCAATTTTGAATTCTTACCTTAATTGAAAACAAGATCTTGCATGGAGACTAAGTTTAAGGAAGAATGATTATAGGTGGACTTATGACCAAGGATCACTTATATTTTTGCAAAAATAGTTCGTAAACATGTCTCTTGTTCAAAATGAGTTTTCAAAACACTAACATTTGTCTTCTTTCTTTATGGATTTTGTGGGTGTAATCCGCTGAAAACCCTCAGGAGACAACACTCCTCCTCTAGGGTAACCTAGAGGTTTAACGGCTTGTTGCACACGCTCAGTGCAATCGCGTCACCTGCGAAAGTGGTGTAATAAAATTGGTAGTTAGGATTTTCTTTTCTTTTCTTTGTTTTGCTCGGGACGAGCAAAAGAATAAGTGTGGGGGTGTGATTGTAATCCAATATTGCATATTTTACCTCATAATTCTCATGCATTTAGTTAATAAATATATGATTTTTACTCATCTTCTCTACATATTTGCAGGTACACACTCTAAAGGAGATAAAGCAAATAATCACTTTAATTAACACTAATTAAAGTGATTAAATCCAAGATTAAAGATAAAGCCAAGATTTGAATTCCAGATCTAGAAAGATCCACGCGCCCAAAGAAGAATCCAGATAGTCCACGTGGCTAACCACCTAACAAGAAGATCTCACCAGAAAATCTGGGCTCAACGGCCCAGATTTGGCCGCCAGATCTGGGAGATCTTGCAAGTTGGCGGCAGTTACAGGGAGTTAGGATCCCGGATTTTGCGCCAACCAACTACCTTCTAGATCCTTCACCTGGGGCTATAAATATGTGACCTTGGACCTGCGAGCAAAAGGAGAATGGAGAAGAGAGGAGAATTCATTAGTTGTTGTAATTTTGTTTAGTTTTTCTCTAGGTTTAGTTCTTTAGATCCCTCTTCTTCTTCCCTAGAATTCATTGTAAAAGAGAGAGATTGTGAGAGAGAGAGCTTGTGTAATCAAGGGTGACAACTTGAAGCAACAAGGATTGATCCATTCTCCTTCCTCTACTTGAGCTTGGTTCTAGTTTACTTGCTTTCTTTAATTGCTTTCTTTATTGCTTTCTTTAATTCCTTGCAATTTACTTCATGCTTTGTTTTACTTCTCTAATGGCTTGTAGCTAATTCTTCTCCATGTACTAGCTAACCACTAGCCTTGCCATCTTCACTAACTCATGGGTGATTGCTTTTGTTCATCTTGCAAGTTGTATGGTCTTCTCTTCTCCGATGGGTTAAACCACTCATTCGACAAGTGAGAAAGTAATTAGATCAACAGGCGAGACGAATCCACGCCGATGGAGTGACAACATGAGGCAAGCCTTCACTATCACGGAGTTTAGTAAGTATTGGTAAGGTAGTAAGGTAAGCTAGTCATGGAATGCTTCTTCTTTAAGTTTCCTTTTCTTTTCTTGTAAATACCAAATCCACTATTGATTTCTTTTCTGACTTTTCCACCATGAACATATCCATCCTTTCTTTAGTTTCTTTTTCATTTGATTCATTATTTTTATAAGACATAGAAGAATTCTCGTTTTATAACTTCACTACCACTCGTCAAAGCTTCCATCGCGAGCTCTCCCTGAGATTCGACTCGGTATAGTCTTATGCTATAGCGGAGACAAGAAAGGGTACATAAAATACATTTTTATACTCATAATACGTATACCTTCTTAGTCCTAATCAAGTACTAATGATCTTTTGTTTAATAAGTTTCAGATATTCAATCAAAATTTTAATCAGTGTTCAGCTTCAACTAAGAATTCGAAGTCAAGTTTTGAAGCTAACACGTGTTGATTCAAGAGCTCGTGCTTTAAGATCGCATCAAGTACTCAAAGAGGAGTCTAACTCATTTGGATCAAGTTTGATTTGGATCAAGTTTGGACCAAATCAAGATGGAGAAGAAGATTTTCAACAGAAAATTTTAAGAGTAGACTTGAGTCAAGTATTTATAAGTTTAAGATTTATATTTTAGATAAAATATAAAGATAGATTAGTTGTGAATTGCTCAAGCTCTCACACACACACAAAATTTATATATCATTTTCATAACAAATAGTTTTAGTTTTGGTTTTTGTTTTAAGCTTCAAAGAATACATCTTTCAGTTTCATGAAAAGATTTCTTAAAAACAAGTTTACATGGTTTATATATGTATTGGATTTCATTCATATACATTGTTGCATCATAATGTCCAGAAAACTTATTTTGATGAGTTTAATTCATGTGTTTAAAGTTTTATATTTATCAAAACTTATTTTAGAGCTTATTGTCAAAAACATGAAATCACCTAGAGGGGGGGTGAATAGGTGATGGCTATATGAATATGGCAATAATGCGAAATTAAAAATTCTACTTAACAATTAGCTCAACTAAAAAGGACTTGCAATATAAAAGACAATAAATAGTGCAAGAATTAAAGAGAGTTTGAGTTTAGAGAAAATTGAGCAAACGCAAACACGAGTATATGTTTCCGAGGTTCAAGCCACGCTCTACGTTCCCGCCTTCACACTTGAAGGATTTCCACTATTGTTGATCCCACTGGATCTCCAATACAAGGACACACTTGTCCTATCTATCGTGATGCCGCAACACCACTCGGAGCACACTAGCTCGCTTGAGGCTGATGCCTCTACAACTTCGCTCAAGAAGAAAGATGATCACACTTGATCACAAATAGCTCACTTAGCACAATCCTATAACCAAAATGTAGAAGTAGAACTTGGGATTGTGAAGTGCAAAAGACTAGAGTGAAGTAGAGGGATTAGCTTCAAGTAGGTGTTTGGAAGTTTTTGGCTTTGAAAATCTTTTCTAAAAGGCTTTTGAAAACTTTGTAAATATTGAATGTAAATCTTGTGTCTTATCATGTTGAAATGACCACCTATTTATAGGGGATGAAAAGACTAGGTAACAGCCAGAGAAATTCGTTGGGGTGAGATCCCAACAAAAAATCTGTCAGAAAATAGAGCTGTTGGAGTCTGTCAGACTTTTCTGACAACTGTTGGTCGACCCGGCGGTCGACCATCAACGATCATATTTCTGACCGTTGGGGGAAAACAGTCGGCCGCCCGGTCGACCGAAACAAACAGAAAGCACTGACAAGTGCCCGGTCGACCAGAGCGGTCGGCCGACGTGCACACATGCACAATTGTGCACGTCGGTCGACCCGGGCGGTCGACCGGCCTCTGTCAGATCTGATAAAACAGATTCTGCAGAAAACTGGGAAAGGGTTTTAGGTTCTGATCTTTTTGGTTTAAGGACTTTGTAAATAATGTTTTAGTCCTAGTATACTTAAGAGTATGATCATAGATCAATACTCAAACATGTTAGATCATTTTGATAAAAAAATCCTTTAATAAAACTTGTTTCCTTTTTCTAAAAGCTGGTTTTCCAAAACATGATGTTGGCCCAAAGGCCTTTCACTCTAGTTTTGATGATGATTAACTCATGTAGTTATGTGTACTAATTATCTTGTGATTTTAGTTTCAGATTATTAATCAAGATATTAGTTGGTGTTTAGCTTCAACAAGATGATTTGGAAGCTTGCACATGTTGATTCAAGAGCCCAAGCGTCAAAGATCATACATTGCACTTGCTCGGTGAATCAAGAGTTTTTGGATCGAGCCGACTTGGAGATTGCGCTCTAGCTTGGAGATTGCGCTCTATAAGAAGACTTAGGTATCCATAGTTTGTGTTTAGAGCCTAATTGTAAAGATTAGAATAGTATGATAATGCTCAAGTTCACAACACACACACGTTTCATGTTTTGAATATTGGTTTTCGGTTTTTCGGTTTTAGGTTTAACTGATCTTGGTTTTCATGAATAGATAGATCAAAACAAGTTTACATGGTTTATTGTATATTAGATTTGTTCTATATACATGCATGCTTCAAAGACTTAGACAAACTTAATTTGATATACCTATTCATGTGCTTTAGGTTGTGTGTTTTGACAAAACTTATTTTTGGAAATTAAAGACAAAAACTATGATATATATTTGTTTCATGTATATTGGATTTCTATCCATTTGCATCATGCCTTAATGTTGTTTAATATCATGTTTTTGTACTTGAAAGAGTTTTGGACAAAATGTATTTTCCATTCAAGAATCCAAGTTTTAGAAAATACATGGTTTGGTTTTTGGTAAAAATGAAAAGACATAAAAATGGTTTTAATTGCTTGATATTTGAGTCAAATCTTTTATCACATGTTTGTATATCAATGCAAATTGTCAAAACTATTTTTGGGGATTTTTAGTAATTTATTAGAATTTATTGGATTATTTTTACCTCAGTTTTCTGACCTGTTTTTTGCCTGCCAGGCTGGGTCGGTCGACCGAAACGGTCGACCGCACCACGTAGCCGGTCGGCCGTCAGGGTCGACCGACGTGCACAAACCTGTGCACGTTTCTGGCACAGTCAGCGGTCGACCGGGACGGTCGACCGGGACGGTCGACCGGAGCAGAATAGTCTGCTCTCTGGATTTTCCGGTCGACCGGGGCGGTCGACCGGTAGTGCAAACGGTTCAAAATTTGACCGTTGCACGGTCGACCGGCCGGTCGACCGCAGGGTCATTTCTGGCAAAACTGCTGCCAAACGGCTATTTTCTGGATTAGCCTATAAATACCCCATTTGAGAGAGGTTTTCTCTAAGATTTTTTGTGCGAATTTTTGCTGATTCTCTGGTGTTTTCAAAGCAATCAAAAAGGGTTTATGAGCTTGAATTGAACAATCCATTTGGTGTTTTCATTAGGGTTTGGAAAATCAAAGAAAGGGTTTTTGGAAAGAATTTTGATTGAACTATTCTATCTTGATTTCTTGATTTTTCCCAAGGATTTTCTTTGTGATTTCTGATTTCCATTCCATTGGTTTTCTCCACACTTGAGCAAAAATCTACTATCTATATCTATAGGTTATTTCTGTGGAAGAAGAAGTTGTTTGTGGTTGTTGTTGTGACCACCAAGTTGTAACCCAATCTTTTCTTAGCTTTGTGCTTTGGGTTGTATCCCTCTAGTTGAGAGGTGATCCTTGTATTGGTTGGTGATTGGGAGTTTGTTGTATTGGTTTGAAAATTTGCCTCAAGGAGGAGGTTGTGATTGTTGGAGTTTGCCTCAGGGAGGAGGTTGTAAAGAGAGGAGTGTTGGGTACTCCTTGTAAAGGGTCCTAGGTGGACGAGCTAGTGGAAATCCTTCGTGTGTCGAAGGCGGGGATGTAGAGCTGGGTGCTCGAACCTCGATAACATATCTTTGTGTTTGCGCTTGATCCATTGGCTCTCTCTCTACTCTCTCTTTACTTTGTGCCTTGCATTTTTTTACATTGCTCATTCATATTTGCTTGGCTTGGTTGTGTGCATCACTTGTTGATAGCACTTGAGTGTAATTTGCATTAAGTTTTTAAATTCCGAATTTAGTTCATAGATTAGCATTGTCACCTATTCACCCCCCCTCTAGGTGACTTTTCAATTGGTATCAGAGCTAGTGCTCCTGATATTTAGGTTTAACCACCTAGGAGTGATCTTGGTTTGCTAATCTTCATTTGCAATTATCATTTGCACTCATACTAGTTTGCACTCATGGCTAGCCCTCCTATGTTTGACCATTTTAGACTTGATACTTGGAAGGTGGACATGACTAGGCATTTAAAAACACTAGGTCATCTAGTTTATCAAGCCATTACCATAGAATCTCTCCAAAATAGTAGCAAGCATAAGAAGGCCAATGCATTAGCACTTAGAGCACTTAGAGCATCTCTAAATGAATTTCTTTTACCCGTTTTTGATCTCTATGATTCGGCTTTTGCAGTTTGGAGCATCTTGACGTCTCCCGAGCTTCCAAGGATAATTAACAAGATGAGGAGATTTAAAAGAGAAAAGTCCGAAGAGCAATGCCTCATGGTCCAAGGGAAGAACTCCCTTGAGGTACAATCGGATTCTCATATTGATGATAGCTCTAGTTCCTATTGCCATGGTTGTTTTGAAGTTCAAACCTTAAAAATGGAACTTGCTCAAAAGCTTGAAAATTTGTTGGAAAAACATGATTTGTTAAAAGAGATAATCTTGTTTTGAAAAATGAATTAAAGAATTTATGCTCTAATTTTGAATTGGTTTTGCAAGAGAAGGAAGAGATTGCAAGTGAATGTGACTCACTTAAATCTCAACTTGAACTTGCTTTAAAGGAAAATGAATTTTTGAAAAACAAAAATGATTGTGATAATGTTGTAAAGCACAATGAGATTTTATCTTCAAAATTGGATTTTACTTTTAAAGAAAATCTTACTTTGAAAAATGATATTGATTCAATTACTAGAGAATTGGATTTGGTTGTGATTAAAAATAAATCTTTGCAAAAAGAGATTGATGTTTGCCATGCTAATGTTGCTTCATGTTCTAGCACACCTATTGCATGCTCTACTCTATCTTCTAACATTGAAAATGATATACTTGTTTTGAAGAAAAGTGTTGATAGTTTGGGCTCCACTTTGAGCCATTGTGCCATGAATCACACACGATTGGAAACCTTGGTTCGCAAGAAACAAGTTCCAACCTTACATGCACACCCATCTAGGCATACACATGCTTTTCATGATCACCACCATCATATGTATGCTCACGTGTACACATGTACACATTGTGATCGAAAAGGCCACCTTGCTAGATTTTGTTATGATCGTATTTATAATGAAAATTTAGCAACTAATTATGTTTGGGTGAGAAAAGAAACTAACCCTCGTGGACCCACTAGAAAATGGGTACCAAAAATCACCTATTTGACTTTTGATGTAGGTGGGAGCTCTCGCATCACTTGAGGGCATTGGTGCCTTGAGGTGGATGCATTCTAAGCTAAAAGGAGAACCATTTGGATGCTTCACTCTCAAGGAAATTTGGTGGGAGGACCACCGTGTTTTGGAGAACTAGAGGTGCAACTTCATTGGTTTTGGTATCATCTCTAACTCCTAATGTTTTATTTGCATACTTTCCATGTTCATCTTTTATAGCATGTCATGTTTTATTGTTCATTATGCTTGTGCCTTGTTCATTAGATTAATGTTATACATGTTTAGTTCCTTGAGCACCCATGCTTTATATGGATCTTATCTTTGTGTTCTCACCTTGTTTAGTACTATCATGTATGCCCTAGATCTAATGCACATACATTTGCATTATGACCATTTAGATGTTTATGATTATATGATGATTTGTTTTGATGACTCATGTTTTAGTATGATATATGCCATGTTTGTTAGACCCTTGTCATGCATGTTTAGCTTATGAGATCACCCATGTTTAGTATGGACCCTTATTTTGTGTTCTCTTTATGTTTTGGCTATCATGTTAATCATAGATCTATGCACATGTCTTTGTTATGCTAAAAACATATGGTTGACTATGACTTTTTGTTTTAATAATTCATGTTTTGATTATTATGTTGGTTTATGATTCCCGTTTCATGCTTCATGTTTTGACTACTTGCTTGAATGATAGTTTTCATTAAAACTAGGATTTATACTTGTACAACGAGTGAGCTACAAATAGACTTTTATATATGTTTGTGCTTGAACACTCATTTGTATTCATTTGATGTACTAGTATAGTCTAGTTTTGATGATTCTTGCATTTGACTTGTATTCATCATTTTACATGTTTTGTTTTAACCTCATGTATATGTCCATCTTGTCCAAACTATTGAGTATACATGTACATCCTTGAGCCACGTGCCTTCATGCATATACTTTTGTGGACTCATTGTGTTTAGGATATGTATGTATACTTTAGTTTGTACATGACATACATATGCCATGAAGTTTAGATCATTTGGATGAATTTCATGTTTTTTTTAAAAGATGAATTCAATTGGTGATTTCACAATGAATTTCATGTTTTTAATTTTGAGCTTGATTGTCCATTTTCATGTTGATATGTTTCTCACAACACTTGTACACTCACCTTATTTAATGTTTTCTCATGACTTAGTTTTCATGAGTACAAATTGTGCTATATGGATTTTTGAGTGATTTAGTGCCATGTGGTTTACATGCGTCTTCATGAAAAATATTTTTATTTGAAGGATCTCATACTAGTTGATTCATATAACTAGTAGTGTTATTCTTCATTTGGTAGTGATTTTCAAACGTACTCTACTTTCAAATCTATTTTTGAAAACCCCTACCATCAAAGGGTGGTTGGATGGGAGATCATGTTCATGTATGCTTTATAATGAAAATTATTTTTAAACTTGCACATGATTGGGTGGTAGTTGATATGAGATATACACTTGATCTTATTGTTGTTTCAATTGGTATCATATGCTTATAAAGATATATATCTTCAATTGGTATCAAGATGCATTTGTTTACTCAAAATTGGTATCATTGTATTTTTCACATTTTAATTTCAATTGGTATCTTATTTGTTTTCAATGCCCCTCTTACTTTCAATTGGTAATTGGTAGGCATTTCTTAAATGTTTTTATGATCACTTTCTATTGATATCATAATGCACTTCTTTGACACATTTTTTAATTGGTATCATTTTTTGTTTCACCCCTTGAAGTAGTTTGTTTATTCTTTGTTTCATATACTTAGGGGGAGAAGAATTCATATCTATTTTGTTTTTACCCCTTTGTTGATGATTGACAAAAAGGGGGAGAAGATTTATTGGAGTTGATATGCATGAGTTTTCAGTTTTATGTTCATTTCATCTCCATTGATATTGGTATCAAGAGCATTATGAGTTTTGTTTTTATTAATATCCATTGGAATCAAGAGCATTATGAGTTTTGTTTTTATTAGTATCAAGAGTTTTGTTTGGTAAGTTATTTGTTTTGTTTTAATTGGAATCAAGAGCATGTTTCATATGCATATTCATTTTATGTCAAGAACCTTGTTTATATGCATCTTATTGTTTGTTTATTCCTATGCATGAGTTAAGGGGGAGCTTCTTTGAAGCTTTACTTTAATCCATGCATATATAACTCCATGAGTTTTGTCATCATCAAAAAGGGGAGATTGTTGGCCCAAAGGCCTTTCACTCTAGTTTTGATGATGATTAACTCATGTAGTTATGTGTACTAATTATCTTGTGATTTTAGTTTCAGATTATTAATCAAGATATTAGTTGGTGTTTAGCTTCAACAAGATGATTTGGAAGCTTGCACATGTTGATTCAAGAGCCCAAGCGTCAATGATCATACATTGCACTTGCTCGGTGAATCAAGAGTTTTTGGATCGAGCCGACTTGGAGATTGCGCTCTAGCTTGGAGATTGCGCTCTACAAGAAGACTTAGGTATCCATAGTTTGTGTTTAGAGCCTAATTGTAAAGATTAGAATAGTATGATAATGCTCAAGTTCACAACACACACACGTTTCATATTTTGAATATTGGTTTTCGGTTTTTCGGTTTTAGGTTTAACCGATCTTGGTTTTCATGAATAGATAGATCAAAACAAGTTTACATGATTTATTGTATATTAGATTTGTTCTATATACATGCATGCTTCAAAGACTTAGACAAACTTAATTTGATATACCTATTCATGTGCTTTAGGTTGTGTGTTTTGACAAAACTTATTTTGGAAATTAAAGACAAAAACTATGATATATATTTGTTTCATGTATATTGGATTTCTATCCATTTGCATCATGCCTTAATGTTGTTTAATATCATGTTTTTGTACTTGAAAGAGTTTTGGACAAAATGTATTTTCCATTCAAGAATCCAAGTTTTAGAAAATACATGGTTTGGTTTTTGGTAAAAATGAAAAGACATAAAAATGGTTTTAATTGCTTGATATTTGAGTCAAATCTTTTATCACATGTTTGTATATCAATGCAAATTGTCAAAACTATTTTTGGGGATTTTTAGTAATTTATTAGAATTTATTGGATTATTTTTACCTCAGTTTTCTGACCTGTTTTTTGCCTGCCAGGCTGGGTCGGTCGACCGAAACGGTCGACCGCACCACGTAGCCGATCGGCCGTCAGGGTCGACCGACGTGCACAAACCTGTGCACGTTTCTGGCACAGTCAGCGGTCGACCGGGACGGTCGACCGGAGCAGAATAGTCTGCTCTCTGGATTTTCCGGTCGACCGGGGCGGTCGACCGGTAGTGCAAACGGTTCAAAATTTGACCGTTGCACGGTCGACCGGCCGGTCGACCGCAGGGTCATTTCTGGCAAAACTGCTGCCAAACGGCTATTTTCTGGATTAGCCTATAAATACCCCATTTGAGAGAGGTTTTCTCTAAGATTTTTTGTGCGAATTTTTGCTGATTCTCTGGTGTTTTCAAAGCAATCAAAAAGGGTTTATGAGCTTGAATTGAACAATCCATTTGGTGTTTTCATTAGGGTTTGGAAAATCAAAGAAAGGGTTTTTGGGAAAGAATTTTGATTGAACTATTCAATCTTGATTTCTTGATTTTTCCCAAGGATTTTCTTTGTGATTTCTGATTTCCATTCCATTGGTTTTCTCCACACTTGAGCAAAAATCTACTATCTATATCTATAGGTTATTTGTGTGGAAGAAGAAGTTGTTTGTGGTTGTTGTTGTGACCACCAAGTTGTAACCCAATCTTTTCTTAGCTTTGTGCTTTGGGTTGTATCCCTCTAGTTGAGAGGTGATCCTTGTATTGGTTGGTGATTGGGAGTTTGTTGTATTGGTTTGAAAATTTGCCTCAAGGAGGAGGTTGTGATTGTTGGAGTTTGCCTCAGGGAGGAGGTTGTAAAGAGAGGAGTGTTGGGTACTCCTTGTAAAGGGTCCTAGGTGGACGAGCTAGTGGAAATCCTTCGTGTGTCGAAGGCGGGGATGTAGAGCTGGGTGCTCGAACCTCGATAACATATCTTTGTGTTTGCGCTTGATCCATTGGCTCTCTCTCTACTCTCTCTTTACTTTGTGCCTTGCATTTTTTTACATTGCTCATTCATATTTGCTTGGCTTGGTTGTGTGCATCACTTGTTGATAGCACTTGAGTGTAATTTGCATTAAGTTTTTAAATTCCGCATTTAGTTCATAGATTAGCATTGTCACCTATTCACCCCCCCCCCTCTAGGTGACTTTTCACATGATATTTCTAAAAACTAATTTTCAACTTTGTTTTGACAAAACATTCTGAAATGAAGATTCTTTTTAAGCCATGAAGCAAACTAAGTGTGTGTGAGTGACAATCCCAAATAATCTACCTCTATCATCTAGGTTTTGACAAAATGTCTAAAAAGAAAAGTAAAATACAAATCTTGATCTTTTCTTCAATGTCTTGATCCCAAAGCTTTCTACCGTGCTTGGCTTGGGAATGCAAATCTTTAGCGGCGTCCAAACTTGTGAGTCTTGATTGTGGAGCCGTCAAATCAACTTGTTTTAACCTGAAATCCTTTTAAACAAGATTGTTAAACTCATAACTAAATATGGTTTGTTATCATCAAAATATCGGGCTAATGGCCTTTGGGCCAACAATCTCCCCCTTTTTGATGATGACAAAACATATATAGTTATTACAAATATTTTGGGTGGAGGCTTCAAGTGAAGCTCCCCCTCTACACATGCATATACAAAAATACATAAAAGGTACTCGGGCATAGATAAGTGATACAAATAATAAAGCAATCATATACAAGTCCATGCCAGAAATAACTCATGCCATAAAGGATAACACATGTTCATAATAGATAAAAGAAAAACACATGTTCACAACACAAACATCAAATATCAAGTACATGTCCACAATACTAAAAATAACAAAAGATGTCCAACACAAAGATACAAAATACAAACACACAAAATATAAGCCCAGAAATAAAATGTCTCTCCAGAATGTCTCTCCCATCAATAACTCTCCCCCTTTTTGATATCATCAAATAAGGGGAAGTCACTCAGCACCATCATCGTCCTCCTCATCATCGTCTTCCTCAGACGAGCTGTCCTCAGCATCACCCTCAGCCATCTGCTTATCACCATCATCATCATCATCGTCCTCCTCTGAATCCTCCTCCTCTGGATCGATAGCAGCAATAGCAGGCTCTGGAGCTGTAGGAGCAGAAGAGGCCCTAACAGGAATTGGAGGGCCGGAGGGAGGAAGCGGTCGGGCATACGGTGTGGGATCTGGGCCTCGCATGTCGTACTTCAAGTAGATTGCCCCAAATTGCAAATCCATGTATCTCATGGAATCAGCAACATAGGACAAATCGTTTTGAAGTCCTTGATAGCGAGAATCCATCTCCTTGCGATATGCCACGTGCTCTGCTGAAATCTGACTCAGACGCTGATCAACCCAAGTCTGATGATCCTGAAACTGAGCACGAAGCTCAGAGGAAATGAGAGTCTGGAAATCAGGGGGAAGGGACGAACCTGGAGCTGAAGATGATGACCCTGGACCAGATGAAGGTCCTGGAACAGGAGGAACAGGCGGCTGTTGTGCAGCAGCACGACGAGTCGCAGCTTCCATCCTTTTCAGGAGGGAACTGTTCAGGTCGACAGATGGTTCAGAGGATTTTACGGATGATAAATCAAAGCCAAGTTGTTTCAGGAGGTAAGATATAAGCATCCCATAGGGCAAATGCCTCCCAGGGACATGAACATGGTCAGAAGTCATATGAGAGAGGATGAAACGGGGAATATTTATCTTAATGCCTTTCAGAAGGCAATAGATAATCAAAGGTACTGGACCCCGAGCATGACTATATTCACCCGATTTGGGCATAATATTGTAGAACACAAATTTTGCGAGGACTTGGGCGGTGAGAGTGAACTTGTTCACCTCCTCGTTCCTCACTAAACCGGGATTGTCATTCCCGTGGATCAAGGTGGACGCGGTGAGCGCAGACTCACCGGCCGGATAATCAAAATCATGAAGATCAAAAGAGTAAACATCAACTCCTCCACAGGAGAGATGAAGAAGTTCAGCAAATTGGTCTAGGGGGATATCAATGTCTCTCCCTAGAACTCTGGATCTAACACGATTAGCCTCAAAGGAAAGATTTGTATAGAAATAGGGTATTAGAGAGGTGTAGACTGGTTCTCTAATGGCCATAAATTGATCTAGTGAATTATTTCTCAATATTTGGAGAATATTGAGATGTTCAAAGTCTTTGAGGACTACACACCTCCCTGAAATGATAGATCTCCCCGAAAGGAGAATAAACCTATTTTCTGCAAGACTATTGACAAAAGGGGGTTTGGTTTTAGGGGTAGAAGATGATGGTACCACAGATTTCCCTTTATCACTTCTAGATCTTTTAGGCATGTTGAAATTTTGGTGAAAATTGAGAGATCTAGGTTAAAATCAATTTGGGCTTGATCTAAAAGCTGATGAAACAAAGGATCTTGACAAGAGATTGAAGAACACAAGACTAGATAGTAAGATTCACAAGAAAAATCAGATTTTTACCTGAAAGAGGAAATCAAGAACCCTAGGTCGAAAATTCCCCGAAACGGAGCGAAGAACAGCCCTGGGGATGATGATCCAGCAAAAATCCGAGTGTATGAGGCCTGGATTTGAAGTGAATTAGAGTGAGATGAGAGATTTTGGGTTTTTGGAGAGAGAGGAGAAAGGGGATCGGCGGTGGAACTGAAGGAGAGAGAGAGAGAGAGAATTAGGGCTTTAAATAAAGGGTAGTTGGCAGTTTCTCGACGCACGGTCGACCGAAAAATCTCGAGAGCTCTGCAGACAACAGCGGTCGACCGCACGGGTCGGCCGAGATTTCCCGAGAGCTCTGACAGAGAAACGGTCGACCGCACGGGTCGGCCGGCTACAGAGAAGAATGAAATAATTTATTCTTCAGGCAAGGTCGGTCGACCGGAACTCAGAAGCCGGTCGGCCGGCTTTGCCCAAAATCTGTCAGCAGCCAAATACAAAAAAAAATTTAAAACATTTTAACAAATAACAAGCAGGATATATTTTTAACATGCAAAATTTTAACAACATGTTTTAAATCTTCATAGGTTATAATATCAACAAAATTTATACAAGATAATTTTAATTTTTATTTTCATATAAAACAAAGGTTTTAGAGATGTTGAAGCCGAATACCCGGTGAAGGGTTCTGAGCTTCATCCTCGAGATTCCTCTTAAAATGAGTTGAGGTGCGCAATTGCCATCTCTAATGTATTTGTTTTAAACATGAATTTTACAATATTTATTTTTAGATTTGATAAAAGGTGTATATAGATATATGATCAAAACTAGACATGTGGACATTCAAAATATGTGACATAAAAAATAAGATATCAAAAATTAGAACAAGGCATATACACATTCATGATAGAAAAGTAGCTTTACACTAACATATGTCAATGAAGCATAAAAGTAACTAACAATCCTATGCATTTGTATATATAGCCAAAAAATTAAAACTTTTTAAATGGAGAAGTTACCAAATGAGGGCAATCTCCAAAATAGGTGCCTCCATGATAGTGATGCAAGCGCGATGTGTTCTTTGAGCTTTGATGCATCCACCACCCGGGCACCGTCTCCCCCTAAGTCTTGGAGGATGAAGACTCACCTGTATCATTTAAGTTTGGTGGGTCTTTTGGTACCCAAATCTTTTTGCGTCCTTTTGGATTAGTACCGGGGCGAACCCAAACATGTTTATTGTTCATATTATGTTTAGCAAAACAAAATTTTTTAGATGGCCTTTGTGGCCACAATGTGTGCAAACATAAATCCTACCACTACCATACATGAATGCATGTTTATGTGTGTGTGCATGTTTCCGTGCATGTTGATGGTGAGTGTGTTTCCCTTGGGTTACTCCTTTGGGAAACCTAGATGCAAACTTGTTTAAATCAAAAGCACATTTTTTAAGAGTTGAATCTAGAACATCAACCCGTTTTTGAATTTCCAAAAATTCATTTTTGTTACATGAAATAAGAGTTTTTCCTTTAGTGGATATTTTATATTTATCAAAATCAATTTTTAATTTCTCAAAAGCATTAGCTAAATCATCCTTTTCTTTCACAACAATATCAATTTTATTTTTCAAAGTATCATTTTCTCTTTTTAATTTCTTATTTTGAGATTGCGAAATCTCATATCTATGTTGAAGTTCCTCAAAAAATTGTGCAAGTTCATCCATAGTCAATTCATCATCTTCTATGGAGTTTTCGAGGTTTACCTTAGATGCATCGTCTCCATGTGCCATGAAACACATGTGTGCGGCGTCGTTCTCCTCTTCGGATTCCGACTCCGTGTCGTCCCATGTAGCCACCATTGCCTTCTTCTTCTTAGGGCCATTCTTGGAGGTGGTAGCTTGGAGTGCGGGGCAATCGGCAATGAGATGTCCGATCTTCTTGCAATGGAAGTAAGGACCGGGTTCTTCTCTTTTCCTTTCAAATCTTCCTTGAGGTTTCCCTCTTCGGAAGTTGCTTTGCCTCCCTTTCTTGTAAAACATCTTGCCCACCTTCCGGATGAGCATGGCAAAGTCCTCATCGCAATCTTCCGATGAGTCTTCCTCGTCATGGATGGTTGGAGTGGCTTTGAAGGCGAGTGCTTTCTTCTTTGGTGCCTCCCTTTCTTCTCTTACTTTCATCTCCATCTCATGTGTTTTGAGATTTCCGATGAAGTTGGAGAAGTCCATCTCCTCCCTATCGTTGAGCTCCTTGAGGGTGGTTGCCTTGACTTCCCAAGCTTTGGGAAGAGCTCGAATGACCTTCCGAATCTTTTGGTCATTGTCGATCGTGTCACCTAAAGAAGATAAGGCATTAGTTATTTTGGTGAAACGGGTGAGCATGTCATCAATGCATTCATTTTCAAGCATATAAAAGTTCTCATATTGAGAACGAAGCAAGTCAATCTTGGATCTTTTGACTTGGGACGTTCCCTCATGAGTTACAATCAAAACATTCCAAACCTCAAATGCCGATTTACAATTAATGATGCGTGAGAGGTCATCTTCATTAAGGGCTTGTGTTAATGCATATTGTGCCCTAGCATTGGCCTCATAGTCCTTGGTGGTGTCCTCGGACTATGTTCTCTCATCGGTGAGAGGTTCTATAAATTCTTTTGTTATGGCCCTAGCAACCCTAACTCCTAAGGACTTAAGGAAGAGGTTCATCTTGACCTTCCAAATAGGGAAGTTCAAGCCATCAAATTTTGGTAGGGACTTGATGCTAGAAAAATCAATTGAAGCCATGGATAATGAATATGATGCTCAACAAATGAAGAATGCAACAAATGATATAGCCAAATACAAGGATCTCCCTAAGGTGGTTAAACCAAATAGTAGGGTTAGGCTCTGATACCAATTGAAATCACCTAGAGGGGGGGTGAATAGGTGATGGCTATATGAATATAGCAATAATGCGGAATTAAAAATTCTACTTAACAATTAGCTCAACTAAAAACGACTTGCAATATAAAAGACAATAAATAGTGCAAGAATTAAAGAGAGTTTGAGTTTAGAGAAAATTGAGCAAACGCAAACACGAGTATATGTTTCCGAGGTTCGAGCCACGCTCTACGTCCCCGCCTTCACACTTGAAGGATTTCCACTATTGTTGATCCCACTGGATCTCCAATACAAGGACACACTTGTCCTATCTCTCATGATGCCGCAACACCACTCGGAGCACACTAGCTCGCTTGAGGCCGATGCCTCTACAACTTCGCTCAAGAAGAAAGATGATCACACTTGATCACAAATAGCTCACTTAGCACAATCCTATAACCAAAATGTAGAAGTAGACTTGGGATTATGAAGTGCAAAAGACTAGAGTGAAGTAGAGGGATTAGCTTCAAGTAGGTGTTTGGAAGTTTTTGGCTTTGAAAATCTTTTCTAAAAGGCTTTTGAAAACTTTGTAAATATTGAATGTAAATCTTGTGTCTTATCATGTTGAAATGACCATCTATTTATAGGGGATGAAAAGACTAGGTAACAGCCAGAGAAATTCGTTGGGGTGAGATCCCAACAAAAAATCTGTCAGAAAATAGAGCTGTTGGAGTCTGTCAGACTTTTCTGACAACTGCCGGTCGACCCGGCGGTCGACCGTCAACTGTCATATTTCTGACCGTTGGGGGAAAACGGTCGGCCGCCCGGTCGATCGAAACAAACAGAAAGCACTGACAAGTGCCCGATCGACCCGAGTGGTCGGCCGACGTGCACACATGCAAAATTGTGCACGTCGGTCAACCCGGGCGGTCGACCGGCCTCTGTCAGATCTGATAAAACAGATTCTGCAAAAAACTGGGAAAGGGTTTTAGGTTCTGATCATTTTGGTTTAAAGACTTTGTAAATAATGTTTTAGTCCTAGTATACTTAAGAGTATGATCATCGATCAATACTCAAACATGTTAGATCATTTTGATAAAAAAATCCTTTAATAAAACTTGTTTCCTTTTTCTAAAAGCTGGTTTTCCAAAACATGATATTTCTAAAAACTAATTTCCAACTTTGTTTTGACAAAACATTCTGAAATGAAGATTCTTTTTAAGCCATGAAGCAAACTAAGTGTGTGTGAGTGACAATCCCAAATAATCTACCTCTATCATCTAGGTTTTGACAAAATGTCTAAAAAGAAAAGTAAAATACAAATCTTGATCTTTTCTTCAATGTCTTGATCCCAAAGCTTTCTACCGTGCTTGGCTTGGGAATGCAAATCTTTAGCGGCGTCCAAACTTGTGAGTCTTGATTGTGGAGCCGTCAAATCAACTTGTTTTAACCTGAAATCCTTTTAAACAAGATTGTTAAACTCATAACTAAATATGGTTTGTTATCATCAAAATATCGGGCTAATGGCCTTTGGGCCAACAAAACAAATATATTTCATTCTCTACGTGTATTGAATCATTTCCATAGACACTATACTTCAAATGTGTTTCAATATCTTACTTTTGTATTTGAACAAGTTTTGAAAAAATCAGTTTTTCATTTAGAAAGTTCGTTTTCAGAAAATACGACTTTGATTTAAGCCTTAATTTCTATGCCTCAAAAATATTTTAAATTGTTTGTACTATGTGTTGATTTTTGTTCACGCATATTTGTACTTTAAATATATACATGAACTTATATTTTCGGAACTTAAGGAGTTTTGTTGGAACTTATAGGTGTTTACAAATTCAGTCTTTAAACTGTATAAATCTTGTTTCGGGCGGCTGACGGTCGACCAACCAGTCTACCAAAGCATGGCTCGGTCGACAGTGATCGGTCTCTAATATTGCACATTCATTATCATATTCTCATACTTATTATAGAATAAACTCTACTTTTTCCTAATTATTATTTAATTTATTTGCAGGCCTATTATTAAAGGATAGGGAAGAGAAACGAGCCCAAAAGCCCATCAAATTCTGATTTAAATCAGAATTAATTCAAAATCAGTAAATCAGGGCAGATTAGGTCGGTTCATATCGGTTGAAAATCAGTTAAAAATTTATCTCTTCAAATCAATCGGTTAAAACAACGATCAAAGGCCGTTTCGTCAAATCTAGGAGCTGAAACGAGAAATCCAGAACCGGATAAAATAATCTCTCAAAATTAGGGACCCCCACCATTTAGGTGTGGCCACCTGGCCACACCCAGGATGCAAAAATGCGGCCAAAGCCGCGTTTTCGCGGATTTGTTGTAATAGTTGGGGAGCGTTTGCTCCCCCTATCTTCGTACACCCCTCCCCGTTGGGTTTTGCCTATAAATAGTAGATTTTTCAGAGCGTACAGGGGACGATGAGGCAGAGATAGAATTTAGTCCACTTTTTTATTCTTTTTAGTGTAGATTTTTATTTTTCTTTTTATATAATTTTCAGTTTTCATTTATGTAATTCAGAGGAGATCAGAGTTTCATAGGAGAATGAGAATGAAGTTTGTGCTGAGAGTGACACCAGTATAAGTTGTTCTTCTTTTCTCTTATTGTTATAAAATCCAATCTATATTTACCTTTTTTATGTACTTTGTTTTTGTGTTCTTCTTCTTCTTTCCTACTTCTTTCTTTCTTGTACCAATTGTTATCCAAGTGAGTCTTATAGCATCGAAAGAGCCTTGCCTTTACGAGTACCACCGATAGCTCATGACGATGAATTTTAGTCTCAGTCTGTATAATTTCAGGCTTGTTTTTTGTTGCTGATGTAATGTGGAAGAGACAAGAATCAACTCTTATGGGCTATGCGCTGATTGCCTCCACTTTAAGGTAACATCTTTGCCAAAGATTCAAGGTAAGCTTTTGGTCAAAGGAGGTAAGTAATTATTTTTAATTTCTTTCTTTTAACTTTTAGTGTTAATTACCAACACCACAATCTTTCAAATCTCTTTCACTCTTTTTCAATTTCTTTGTACCTATCACTTCTATTTTCTCCACCTTCTCATTCTACCACTTTCATCCTATCTTGACTTTAACTCTATTTTCTCTTTCCTTTTTAAGAACTAAAAGAAGAATTTTAACCATTAATTGTAGCATAAAAGAGAACTTGCTTAAAAAGCTTCCATCGCTAGTCCCTCCTTGTGGATCACGACCCGCATAGCCACTTGGTATAGTGGTAAAATTGAGCACCTTGCACTTTTTATTCTTAAGTTTTGAAATTCTGTATTTTGTGTGTAGGTGAAAACATCAATCAAATTTTGTTGACTAAAAGTTGTTATTGTTATACTTGTGTAGAATTGTTTGTTAAGTTTTAATTTTCACATTTGATTAGCACATCACCTATTCACCCCCTCTAAGCGATTTCAACTGATATCAGAGTAGGTGCTCTTAATATTCGATTTAACCAATATAGAGCGATCCTTATTTGCTAATCACTATATTTTATTTATACACACATGTCCAATAGAACTATAATTGTCCACTCAAGTTTGATGCACTTAACTTTCCCATTTGAAAAGTTAAGATGACTGTTTTCCTACAATCCTTAGGAAGCCATGTAGCCAAGGCCATCACAAACCTTTTTTTATTCCCAAGGGTGATGAGGACGCATGGCAAGGAAATCACTGCTATGAAATTTGAGGACAATGCAAAAGCCCGTTATGCCCTATTAAAAGTACTAAATGATGATGATATATCTAGGATCATAAATTGCACATCCGCCTATAGTATTTGGGAAAATTTGATCACCACTAATGAAGACACTACACAAAAAAAGAAAGCAAAGACTGATTTGCTTAATTCATAATATGATAGTTTCTATATGCTTGATGGTGAATCAATTGATGATATGCTTACTCGATTCACCACTATTAGTAGTAGACTAATTTCTCTAGGTCAATCTATCTTCAATGGTCAAAAGGTACGAAAGATCATTAGAGCATTTTCCAAATCTTGGGAGGTCAAAGTTATCACCTTGAAGGAACAAAATGATGAGGAGATGGATTTTTCCAAATTTATGGTTAATCTAAAGACCTATGAGATGGAGATGAAGACATGAGAAGATCGTGAACTACAAAATAAGATTAGTGTTGCATTCAAGGCCTCCCCAAGAGAACACAAGAAGAATAGTTTTGCGCACCAGCTATCTCAGAGGATGATGAGCAAATGGGAAATGAAGAAGATGAAGATTTTGCAAAGCTCATAATGATCATGGGAAAAATATTCTATAAAGGAAGGAAAGATAAAGTAAAAGGTGTGAAAGCCTCAACTTGGGATTTGGAGAGCAAATCCAAAAAGGAGGATGATTCCGCTTACATGTGCTTCATGGTTCAAGGGGATGACCCCCTTGAGGTAAGCTCAGAATCTTATTTAGATTTTAATAATCTTAGTATGGATGTGATTGCTTCATTCTTTGAAATATTTGAAGAAAAATATAATTTGTTAAAACTTAAAAAGAAAAAAATGAAATTGTTGCTTTGAAAAACATTATTCATTTGATTTCACAAGAAAATTATTCTTTGAAAAACCAATTGGATTTTGTTCTAAAAGAAAAGGAAAAGACTTCTTTTAACAAAGTGAAAATGAATTTTGTTTCCCATGCCAATATAGTTTCTCCATTATTGACAAGAATGATATTTGTGTTTTGAAGAATAAAAATTGCCTTGAGCCAATGTGCTTTCAACCATAATAGATTGGAATCCATGTTTCAAAAGAAATATGTTCCAGATATGCATGCGCATACTCCACGGCATACACATACACATCATGCTCATAAGTATGCTCATGTGTATACTTGTTCATATTGTGGCCGCAAAGGTCATCTTACAAAGTTTTGTTTTGATAGAGTAAACTCTACAAATTTTACAACTAAAAATAATTGAGTTTGAAATGCTAACAACCAAGGACCCAAGATGGTATGGGTACCGAAAGGCACATCCCTTTTATTTGATGTATTTTATTTGATGTAGGTGTGTCCTTTCTCAAGACGTGAGATATTGGTACCTTGATGGTGGATACACATGGAGCTTGACGAATAACAAAATTGAATGCACCACTATTAAGGAGTTAACGTAGGAAGACCACCTTTGATTTTAAAAAATAGAGTAAGTCTTACCAGTATCGGTAACTATGTCTATCCTCTATTTTAGTTTGAATATGCTTTGATTTATTGTGTATAAGCATATGTTGTTTGTTTGGGTTGTTTGTTTGGAAATATATACATTTTGATTGAATGTTTAAATGCGTTGTGAAAACTTATGATATACTTGTATAGCTTTTGAGATACACTCTTGATTGTGTCAAACTTAATTCATATCTATGTACTCAACTTTTATTTAGTTATATGTGTATATCCTTGTTTTGATGATTCTTGCATTTATACATGTATTCTTTTAAAATTTACTTGTTTTTAATTTATATAGTTTTTAAATCAAATTCAAACTATTTTCCACATGGTAGTATTTTCAAATTATTCTTCAACTATTTCCAAATAGTCTTCTTTGAAAATATCTACTCTTCATAGGCGGTTGATTGAGTGATCTTACATTGTATGAAATACTTAATTATATTTTTACTATTGTAAGTTAGATTGGTGATAGCGAATGAGTTATACACATGATTTATATAATATTTAATTTTTGTTACTCATTCATGTTTATCTATATATGTACGCATAAAATTTCAAGTGGTTTAAAATTACAATTGATGTACATATATATATAATTTGATTGATTTTGCATGTTTAACAATGTCTATATGTATATTTATTGCACAATTATTACATGCTAAGCTTGATTTTATTTCAATATATTTATTTTATTTTAACATGCTTATGTACTCATTTTGTTAGTGTTTTAAAAAGGAGGAAAACCTTTTTTAAATGAATTTGTTTTATTCTTATTCTTTTTCTAAAAAAGGGAGAGAAATTTGAATTATTTTGATTTTAATATTCAATTTCTATCTCTATCTCTAAAATTGTTATATTAGAATTACATGTAGTATCTACACTCCAAACTTAAAATTGTTTTGTTTTTAATTGGTATCTGATGTCAATTGATATCTACTTTGTTTTGTTTTCGTTACCCTTTTTGATGAATTGACAAAAAGGGGAGAGAAATTAAGTGTTTAAAAATTCATGTATAATATTTTATGCACATATGTTTACTTGTTTATGAATAATTGTTCTGATGATTAGAGTTTTTATTGAACATCTTGTAATTTATTAGCTATGCTGAGTTAAGGGGGGTTTTTATAAAGCTTTCTCTAATCCATTCATATATTGCTCCATGAGTTTTGTCATAATCAAAAAGAGAGAGATTATTAGTCAAAAGGCCCATCACTCTAGTTTTGTTGATGATTAACTCATGTAGTTATAGTACTAATGATCTTATAATGTTTTAACTTTAGATTTAATCAAGATCATGATTTAGTGTTTAGCTTCAATAATAGACTTAAAGTCAAGTTTTGAAGCTAACTAATATTGATTTAAGTGCTCAAGAACAAAGAACACATCATGTACTCAAGAAGGAGTCAAGCTCAACAAGAATCACATTTGATCGAGTCAAGATGGAGAGGAAGATCATATCAAGAAGAAAATTCATGTTTATAAGGTTGTTTAGGTTCTTGTAAAGTTTAGATTAGAATTGATTGCTTATGTTTACACACACTAAAGTTTGATATTTGTTTTCAAAATCAATAGTTTCAGTTTTGAGTTTATAATTTATACAAAATGGTTTTGGATTTTGTTTAACTTGTGTCTATGTTTTAAGAATTTATTTGATATTACAAAAAGAAGTGCGAATGTTTGTAATATGTGATGATTTTCGATCATACATATTTGTGCCAAATACTATTTATAAGAACTTATTTTTGTAGAATTTATGAGAATTTTTTGAAATTTTAAAAGGTTTTAAGAAAATGAGATTTTTAATTGAGGCTTTGATTGAGGCCGGCGACCATCCGGTTAACCGCCCATACAGCAGAATGCTCTATCGGTCGATTGCGCTGTCAACCGTATATGCATAAAATGAATAAAGCATTTTGGCTCTAGGACTAATTGATCGCCCGATCGACTGAGAGCTGCTGCCCATTTTGGCAGAGCTAGGTCGGTCAACCGCCCGATTGACCGCCGCTCTGAGCTCAGAACTGATCTCAGAGTGGTGCTCTAGCCGGTCGACCGACTACTATGGCCAAAAGATTATAGTCATTGACGATCGATCACCCAGTCGACCAAGAGTCTGCCAGAACTGACAAAAAGCCTTTAAATGGCTAGTTTTCTGTTTTAAATTTTTTTTATTCCCAAACGATTATATCTTACCTTTTATAGCTTTAATCAGTGTTTGTATGACTAGATTAATCTCTAATAGTCTCATCCTATTTTCTATAAATAGGAGCCATTGTAGAGTGTTTTCTATGAAGAGTTTCCAAGTTTTGAGGCAAAGTTTTTGAAACATGTTTTTGAAAATAATAGTTTTTATATGCTACTCAGTTCCACATCTTTAAGAGTGTTTTATTGAAAATTTTCTTGAGCCATCAAATTTCAAATCCCTAGTTTTATCACACAAACTTAAGCCAATTACTTCTTTATTTATACTATAAGAATCTTTATAGTGTGAGTTTTGTTTGTAGTTAAGAGTCTTGATCGCTAGTTGTTCTCATTGTATTTCAAGTGATTGGAGGTTGTGGCCACGAAGTGAGCTTATGGGTTTGTGTATTTGATTTTTGCAGGAACGAGTGAGGGACTCGCGAGTTTGAGAGTTCTTGAGGGCACTTATAGCGTTGACTGATCTTTTGAGATCATGCATAGTGAAAATCTTTCATTGCGGTGAAGGCGGGGATGTAGAGAAAGTTGCTTAAACCTCGAAACAAAAATCCCGTGTTTCTGATTGCTCTTCTTTCTCTCTCAACCCAACTCAACCCTACTCACTCTTTTTTATATCTTGCATGCTTATACTTGCTCATCATTATATGCTTGGTATTGTCTTATATTCTTATACTTGTTTAAACCAAGAAAGCAATTAAGCACCTCGACTCTTATTTAGAGGAATTTTGACAAAAAGCACTAGAGTTATTCACTGAAAATTCGGCTTCACTTCTTGATGTTGTTTAATTTTTACATTTGATTAGCACATCACCTATTCACCTCCCTCTAGGTGATTTCAACTCCTTGGTTCAACTTTCACATCAACTGTCAATTCACTGGGTCCTTCGTCTCTAAGTGATGTTTCATGTGTTCTTGTCTCAGAAGTTTTGTCTTCTTTCCGTTTGTACGGAAAGATGTCTTCAAACAATAAATCATCCTTTGATTCAATAATCATGTTTACATGAATATCTAGTAATTCTGAATTATGTATAAAGAATTATAGGCACTGTTATTCAAAGTATAGCCTATGAAAATGCCGTCAATTGTTTTTGATCCCAACTTAGTCTTCTTAGGTAGTGACGCAGGTACCTTTGCAAAACACCCTCACATTTTAAGGTAATGATAGGAAGGAGGCATTTCATGTTATAACTCAAGTGGAATAAGACCAAGTTACTTGTAGGGTACCCTAATTTGTGGTGAATAGGGCTTCCCCTGATAAGTTCTGCAGTGATCTAGAGCTTGCGATCATGGAACTGACTGTCTATTTTAAAGTTCTGTTCTTTCTTTCAGCAATTCCATTCTGCTGAGGAGTGTATGGTGTTTTGATTTAGTGGATTATACTAAAGTTTGAACACAACTTACTGAATTCATTTGATTCATATTCTCCTCCTTGATCGAATTTTAGATTTTTGTTGAGTTAATTCTGAACATTGGCTTTGTATGTTATAAACATACTTATTGCTTTGACTGATACTATACACCATTTAGTACTCAAAAAACATCATATGATGAACTTTTTAGTGCTGGCATCCTTCATCTTAGAAATAGGAAGAGGAGCAGGCATGTCTAGTTCGGCACTCTTAGTGCCCCACTAATACTCTCTTGAAGAGTATAAGATATTTTCTACAGTTCGATGCAGAGTTGAAAATAGCAACTTCCTTCCTCGGTAATTTTGAGAAAAAACAAAAATTGTTAAAAACTTTTGAAAATAAACTCTTTAAAAGAAAAGATCTTCTGTTGTTATTTTGTAAAACAAGAATTAAGAGATTTGAAATCTCGGTAAAATAAAAATCAAATATTGATGCAATATGCACTACTAAAACATTAATTGTCTTTAAATTGTTATTGTTGACAATCTAATTCAAGATCAAGATCAATCAGTCAATTGGTCATGTCGATGAAAATCAGGTGGGAGATTTTCATTCAATTGAACATTCCTTAATTACAAAAATATCTTTCAAATCCCTTCCTTAAATACCAATCATACATGTATTTAGGCAGTCTCGTATTAGTAATAAATCATAATACAATAATAATTTATCTGACAATAATATTATTAAAATAAATATTCCAGCATGAATACTTTATTCAAAATAATCTTTGCAGTAAGAACATTAGTTCAAATAGGCAAAAAATATATTAGAATTCAATAATTCCTCCAACACTGAACGTTAGTATAAGTAGACAGAGTAACAAATTAATATGTAAAAAATACACCTAGAGGGGGGTGAATAGGTGTAGTGCTAATCTATATGACAAATAATATGGAATTAAAACTTTTACACTAACACACTATGTATAACCAAGAGTGAATCTAAATTTCCCGTGAAGAGCTTTGAAACTTCTCCACACGATTCCTCTAAATTATGAGTTGAGGAGCTTCAATAGCTCTCTTGATTGAATAAAACTGTGAGCTTGTTCGAAATAAAAGAAGAGGGATGATGGAGCAGAAGTTTAGAGTAAACCATGTAAGTCCTTGTATCAATGTTCAAGCTCTGGGTATGTATGTAGGTTAATATGGTCCTTCTAACTACCGTTTGTATCAAAAGCTATAACGGGTTGTATCCGCAGGGAGGGCTTGCGATGGAAGCTTTCTTAGATCTTGTTGTTCTTATTTTTGGAAAGAAAATGAAAGTTCTTCTTTGTTTAAGAATTGGAAAAGAAAATAAAGTATAAAGAAGATGATGAATCCTTTTGTATTAATAAAAGAAGAATGAAAATGAGGAAGGTAGAATGAAAACAGTGAATTTTGAAAAAGTAAAAGAGAAAAATGGATTTGTATAAGAAAGAAAGTTTCTTAGAAATTAGAAGAGATCTTATCAGATAGAAAAAAAGTCATGACTAACTAACAACTCTACACTACTAACTTACTAATCTCTTGGATGATTTGTGCCTCATGTTGATTCATTGGCAGATTGTCCATCTTGCTTCATCAAGTCAAAGAGCTATCCCTATTTATTGAGGTGTTCCTCTCTTAGCTTGGTTTGGTGCCCTCCTTTGATCACAAGCTCCCAATAGGTTCACAAGAATGAAACTTAAGAATTTGAGATTCACAATTTAGATACGCATAACAAGAATGTTAAGTACATTAGATCATCAAAGCCATAGTTTAGCTAGCATGAAATAAGAAGCTAGTGCATTAATTTGTTATCATACTAAGGTGATCACATCATCATATTCCATCAAGACTTTTGTTAAAGAAACAAGGCTCTAAATGAGGCACACATGAATCATATGGAGGAAATCACAAAACCTTCATTAAGATAAAAACAACACTCATCTTCATTGGGAATTAGAGAGACTTATTAAGCACAAGACTTGAAATTATAAACATCCAATGAATTATATGAGTTAGCATCATCCAAGAGTTAGTAGTTAGTGAAATTACACCTAGAGGGGTGGTGAATAGGTGTAATGCTAATCAATGCACAATTTAAAAATGAGATGATGCAACGATCACTCAAAGCAAGATTAGAAGCCGTATACCCCGTGAAGGGCTCTGAACTCCTTCCTCATGATTCCTCTAAATAAGAGTTTGAGGTGCGCAATACAATCTTGTTATGAGAGTATAGATCGATAATATAAAAATGAATGAATAGAAAGTAAAAGACACAAGTAAACTAATCGCAAACATAGAGATTTGTTTCGAGGTTCGAGCACCCAACTCTACGTCCCCGCCTTCACCCAGAAGGATTTCCGATCCACTAGAATTTTCATAAAAGATTACAATCACTAGGGAGTCGCTAACTCCTCAATCACACTCCTCTAGTTCAGAGGTAGTGTAGCCATAAGTACAATAATCTCTTGGTGATCAAAAGACTACAAACTCTCTTTTAAAAAACTTCACTTTACAAAACCCTAGAGAATAATATGTAGATTGAAGCCCAAGATTTGTAAGTGAAAATAAAACAAAGTAGAAGAGATATTTGATTCAAAACTTCAGAAATAAATCCGAGATTAGTGCACAAAAACTGAGAGTAAAAACTTCTTTCAAGAATACTCAAACTTTGAAATCTTTGCAATAGTTGTTGTAATTCTCCTCAACCCTAACCACTCCTATATATAGTATTTAGGTAGGGATTAAAGGGTAAATGTCTATTTGGACTAAACAGGAATAATATGACCAAAATCTAGCTTAAAATCACGTTTTAAAATAAAAATAACATTTTAAAACATGTTTAAAAAACTAGCCGTTTGGCAAGAAAAGTCAAGCACGGTCGACTAGCCGGTCGACCGATTTTCAAAAATTATGACCATTGGCTGACTCTGGTCGATCGGCCGGTCGACCGTCCCAAACTAAGAGTTTGGGTCTGTCAGTCGGTCGACCGCTCGGTCGACCGTCCTGGGGTCCGGTCGACCGCCCGGTCGACCGGAGAATGTGCACACATGCACACCCCCATGGGTCAGAACTGCAATCGGCCGCGCGGTCGACCGTTCTGACCTATAACAGAGCAGGTCGACCGTCTGGTCGACCGCAACAGGTCATAAGCTGAAAATCAGTTAGAAATTTGATTTGAAGATATATTATTTTCAAAGGGATTTTTGTAAAGACTTTGTAAAATACAATAAGCTAAGTATGCATATACTGAAATAGAACTTAAAGTATTTTAACAAGAGTCAAAAATAATCTTTTGAAAACACGTGCAATTGTGTGTGTGCGTGTAAGGTATTTGAGCTTCAATTCTGTATACTATTCTTTAACAAACTAACAACACAAAGATGCATAGGTGGGCGTATCTGAACTGCGTTGCTGAGCTGGAGTCCCCTATCCTATGAGTGAGTTCTCTTGAGCCATCAACCTTGTAACATGCTTGAGAACGCTTGAGCCATCAAGACTTGTACAAACCTGAAATTCATTCTAGAACCTCTATTAGTACCAATTAGCTTTTATATGGTTTGTTATCATTAAAACGCATAAATGGAGAGTGTAACCTTTGGGCCAACAGTTAGAGGTTAGTTAGTCATGTTAGAAGGTTAGTTATCCATATAGAAGTAAAGCAAAGAAGAAAACATAGTTGATTAAAGTGTAAAAAATTAAAAGCTTGAAAGTAAATAGCAAGAATTAAAAGAGCAAGAAATTAGAGGAGGTAGAATACGAGCTTTGCATTTGATTGTCACTCTCCATTATAGAGACCTCATTCTTACCCTCTCTCTCTTTTCTTGAATCTAAAAAGGAGAAACGAAAATTACAAGAGAAAACTATAGAAGAACCTAATGAAATCCTAAACCTTCTCATAAAATTTATGGCTATCTCCCCCCTTTTCAACAGAGGCCCTAGGGGTCTTTATATAGGCACCAAAAGCTCGTCGCTTTCAATCGCAGACACAGGATCAAACACTGCATCAACGATCCTAGTTCTGCTGTGAAAACGTGGCCAAAGTCGCGTTTCTATGGCAGAATCTTGGTCATTATGCCAGTGATCGCGCTGACAGTGTGTCTCTACCTAGGTGTACTGTGGGAGCTTCTAGAACCGCGAGGATATTCCCTGGTTCGTTATAGATGTGGGCTTCTTTGGATGGGCTCTTTTTAATCTCCTTTAAATCCTTTAATTAGATTGGATTTGGGCCTTCTTCTTCATTAGAGAGTGGACCTAAAATTTCAGAGAAGCAACCATTTAAAAGCATATTTTTATTGATAATATGCATGAAAATGTGATACAAAATGATACAAAATTGAACACTAATCACGCCCTCATACCTAGCTTTTGCTCGTCCTCAAACAAAATAAGCAAAGAAAAAGAGTAAAATCCTAATTACATTATTACACCACTTTCATAGGTGACACGATTGCAATGAGCATGTGCAATAAGCCGTTAAACCTCTGGGTTACTCTAGAAGAGAAGTGTTGCCTCCTGAGGGTTTCAGCAGATTGCACGCATAAAATCCAAAGAAAAAGAAATATGTTAGTGATTTTTTTCAAAAAGAAAAAGAAAGAAAGTTTATGATCCACTTTTTTTTGCAAAAATTAAGTGATCTTTTGGGTTTAGGCTACCACAAACTATTCCTTCGCATTACAAGTTCATTTGAATTTTTGTCTTCAATTAAGGTTAAGTTTCAAAATAGAGAGAGCATCAGATTTGTATCAACCTAAAATATATGCATTTATATGTATGAGAAATTATTCTTAGACTATGATACCTTTACTTATATATATATAACGTATATACACTTATTTATTTTTCTTAGCTTCATTAGGCTTTTTGATTTACCTATGTAGGAAGCTTTTTACCAATGACTCCCAGACCAGATGGTCTTAGGGTACCAGATGAGGATACATCCCTAAGGTTCAAGGACTCGAGTAAATAAGACCACGAATGCTAAAGACTCAACCACCTTTAGGCGTGACTAGTCATGCTTCTCAAGGCACAACTAACCAGCTTAATTGGTGATTAAGTATTTATTTATATTTATAATTTTTTTATTTCTAAAATTTTTTATTTTATTTCATATAAATAAAGGTACTAAGTCTTTGTTAAATCCCTCAACATGTAAATATATATAATACTTAGGAAAAAGTCAAAATCTAATTATCTTTCTATTCTTTCTTTCTTAACCTAAAGATCCAACAATTCTTCTTATTTTAACTTATATCAAGAAATCCTAGTTTTGAATTTCCCTAATTCCTAAGATCAAGTTAATTTTTTTTTTAAAATGGATCAGAGAAAATATTTTTTTCTATATATATATTTCTATATATATATAAAGAAAACCAAAGTCTAAGTTAAAAGAAACTTAAAATCCTAAAAAAAATCAAAATCTAAGTTAGTTCTAAAAAAACTTAAAATCCTAAAAAATAAAAAATCTATGTTAGTACTCACCCCCCAACCTATCCCATGCATTGTCCCCAATGTATGCAAATAAAACATATGCATGAAATAAGATAGTGAAAGGATATCACCCCCTCCTATGAATCGGACCAGTTGTGGTGCTTGGACCGGCCGACTGAGATCTCTACAAACCCTCCTCAATACATTCCAAACGAGTGGTCTGCTCCTCCATTTGCTTCCTCAACCTAATCTGACCCTTGAATATTTTCTTTATGCCTTTCCATATGGAGTACATGAAGGCTCTAGAATCAGTGGGCGGGGCCTGCTGCCAAAAAGCAGGTTCATCATCCTCCTTTAATAGTTCCTCAGAAGAGGATTCTGCTTGGTCGTCCTTAGGTTGGGCACTAGGGGTCCATACGACATGTAAACAACTGGTGTATGTACTAGAGACCCGCTATGGTGCGACAAATACGCGGTCATATGAATAGAAGACTTCGTTTGGTAAGAAATTCTTACACAAACGAGTCACTAACACAGAATGCAAATATTTGGCACCTCTAGTGCATGTGGAGTTGGTGATGAGACAGTTGAATGATCATGTTAATGTATACTGTATGCTGTTTTGTCATCAAATCATGAATAATCTGTAATACTAGCCTATTGAAAGAAGTAGTATGGTCTAGGCCGATGATATTGCATTGGATCCAGCATCCAACACAATGTATATTTCTGAAGGTTGTACTAGCTTTGATCCCACAATCCTGTTCAATGCAACAAGCACCTATGATAATCATGTATTCTATCAAAAGAAGGGGCTTGCTATGATGTGAGTGTTGGCCCAAGAGGTTACACTCTCCAATTGTTTTGTGTTTTGATGATGACAAACCAAATAAGTGCTATAGAGTACTAATCATTTGATCTAGATGAGTTTCAGGTTTTGTACCATGTTTAGAGTCCATTCGCTTAGCTATTGCAAGAACTTCTAAGTTCCACAAAGTAAGGAAGGCAAATTGCACATTAAGGAAGGATCGAAGAAGAGAAGGCTCTAGCAAGGCATTGGATGGCTCAAAGACTTGAAGATAGCACTAGAAGTCTTCATGTAATTTGTTTTTCAGTTTATAGTATGTTAAAGAATAGTGGATAGGTTTGAAGCTCTATCACACACGTTTTTGCGCACATGCTCTTTCCAAAATAATTTCTTATAAATTATACAAAAATATTTTGCATACAAGATTTTGCCTACAGATATATATTTGTGTTTTATACTAATCCCTGTTCAAAAGTATTTTTGATAAAATCAAAATCCTCTTTTAATTCTTTTTGAATTTGGCTTTTTGACCTGAGCCGGTCGACCGGGTCGGTCGACCGAGCCTATGACAGTCTGGTCCGGTCGACCGGACCAGTCGACCGAAGTCCTGGCAGAATGCACGTATCCGTGTGCATGTCTGTCGGTCGACCGAGGCGGTCGACCGGATTATTTTTTTGCTCACAGTTTGTATCAGTCGACCGGGTCGGTCGACCGATATCCTGTAACGGTCAAATTTTTATACTTCCGGTCGACCGGCCCGGTCGACCGATCCGACCGTTTGAACAGTAACGGGCATATTTTTAAGGGCTGTTTATTTTTGTCTTTTATGTTTAAAAATTCGTTTAAAGATTTAGTTTGGACCTAACATTACTTTATTAGCCTTAAGTTTGTTTTATCTCTTAACCTAGCCCTCTCCTATAAATAGGGGTGCTTAGGGAGAGATTGATAACAACAATTTTCAAGAGAAAAATTCAAAAGTTTGAGAAATTCAAAAGAGCTAGTTTCTTGGTTTTTGTGCTAACATTCTCACTCATTTTCTGAATTGGGTTTTGTGATACTCTCTGATTTAATTTTTCTTTCATCTTACACAAGAGCTTCATTCCTACTCAATATTCTCTAAGGACCTTTATAAGGGAAGAGATATTTGAAAGAGAGAGTTTGTGGTCTTTTGACTACCAAGGAAATTACTTGTTCTTGAGATTGTAGGAGTTGGGTACTCCATTGTAATTGATCTTTGTGATAGTGGAAGTAGCTAGAATCCTTCTGGGGAAGGCGGGGAGTAGAGCTGGGTGCTCGAACCTCGATAATATATCTTTGTGTTTGCGATTGGTTTACATTCTTGCAATTCTTACTCTACTTTGCTTGCTCTTATAATTGCTCATCATATTCATTGTCATACTTACTTGCTTGCATTCATCTTGTGACTCTTGCTTGGTGATCTTTGTAGCTTTAATTTTTAATTTGCCCTTGATTAGCATTGTCACCTATTCACCCCCCCCCTCTAGGTGACTTTTCAATTGGTATCAGAGCTTGGACTCTAGGTTTGGCTTAACATCCATAGAGAGATCCTTAAAATATTGCTAATCAACATTTTCATTCATCCATTCATACACTAGTAAACATGGCCGACAACATTAAAACCCCACCGAAATTTGATGGACTTAATTTCCCAATTTGGAAGGTTAGGATGACTATATTTTTGCAATCACTAGGTAGCTTAGTGGCCAAGTCCTTGACTAAACCCTATGTAGCACCCGATAGTGATGAGAGCACTTGGACCGACTTCAACTTTAGAGAATATGAGGCTAACTCAAAAGCCCAAAACTCCCTTTTAACCGCCTTGAATGAGGATGACCTTACACGGGTAATTCATTGCCAATCCGCCTATGAGATTTGGCAACACTTATTGGTCATGCATGAAGGGACTTCACAAGTAAAGAGAGCTAAAATAGATCTCTTGAGGTCCCAATATGAATCATTTAAAATGCTAGATGATGAATCCATTGATTGTATGATTACTCGTTTCACTAAAATTACTAATGGTCTTTCTTCATTAGGTGACGTCATCTCCAACGATCAAAAGGTGCGCAAAGTGATACGGGCTCTTCCTTCTTCATGGGAGATCAAGGCCACCACCTTAAAGGAATTAAATGACAAGGACGAGATGGACATCATTAGTCTCATTGGGAACCTAAAGACCCATGAGATGGAGAAGAAAGCAAGAGATGAGGCTACTACTTCAAAGAAGAAATCCATAGCCTTCAAGACTTCTTCCACCAATGATGACGATGAAGATGACGAAGAAGAAGATGAGGAGCTAACTCTACTTGTGCGGAATGTCAAAAGATTGTACCGAAAGAACAAGTTCAACTTCCGGAGAAAATTCGAAGGCAAAGAGGAGCGGAGGATCATATGCTACAATTGCCGCAAACCCGGACATATCATGGCGGATTGTCCGGAGTTCAAGAAGAAGATGACTTCCTCCTTCAAGCCAAAGAAGCCGGAGGAAAAGAAAGCATACAAAGCTACGTGGGATTCGGAAAGCGAGTCCGAAGAGGAGGTGGATCAAGCTAACATGTGTTTCATGGCAAACACACCCAAGGTAACCCCTCAATCCCATGATGATGAAGATGATGAACTAAGTAAGGAAGTTCTAGTACATGCCTTTGTAGAACTTTCTGAAACTTATGATAATAAGAAAATTGAATGCTTAAAATTACAAAAAGAAGTTGCTTTTCTTAAAATCAACTTGCCATTGTTTCTAAAGAAAAAGATGACATTTCTTCTAATTTCATTTCCATGCAAAAAGAATTTTGTGCCTACAAGAGTTCTTGTAAGGCAAAATCTCCTATGGTTGATGAAAAAGAAATTTCTTCTTTTAAATCCAAAATGAATGATTTTGAAAAAGTGTTAAATGATTGTGCTTTTAATACCAAGAAACTTGAGAACATGTTTTCTAAGAAGCACACTTCACATGCTAACACTTCACAAGCTAAGAACTCTCATGCTCACACTTCAAATAATACTTCTCATGCTAAATCTTTTCATGCTCACAATGCCCATGCTCACAAATCACACACTCACTATGCTTTTAGATATGGTAGAGTGTATAGATGTACTTATTGTGGCAAAAATGGACATTTAGCTAAATTTTGTTATGATAAATTGCATAGTTCAAATAATCTTGTTTGGGTTAATGGCTCTAACCCTCATGGACCCAAGAAAATGTGGGTACCAAAATCAAGTCCTAAAATGTTTGATGTAGGTACACACCAAGGCTCCAAGACGTAGGGAGCGGTGGTACCTTGATAGTGGTTGTTCGAGACACATGACGTGGGATATCAACAACTTCACAACCCTATCAAGGTACATGGAAGGTGGCTCCGTCACCTTCGGGGATGATTCCAAAGGCACCATCATCGGTATCGGTAATATTCAAATTGGTTCATCTCCTATTATAGAGAATGTTGTTTTAGTAGATGGTTTAAAACATAATTTGCTTAGCATTAGTCAACTTTGTGACCGTGGACTTAAAGTTGTTTTTGATGATACTTCTTGCAAGATTTTTGATGTTAAATCTAATGATTGTATTCTTACCGGTTTTCGTGATAATAATGTTTATATCATTGACATGCTTAATTTAGATTGTTCTACTAAATGCTTGAATGCTTTTGATGAAAATTCTTGGCTTTGGCATAGAAGATTAGGACATGCATCTTTTGACCATATTTCTAGGATTAATTCAAAGGAATTGGTGAAGGGTATACCTTGCTTGGATTTTGAGAAAGACCGCATTTGTGGTGCGTGCCAACTTGGGAAACAAACCAAGTCTTCCTTTAAACCAATCAAGGATATCATGTCAACTAGGCCTTTAGAATTAATTCATATGGATTTATTTGGACCAACTAAAACTAAAAGCTTAAATGGAAGTAGATTTGCATTTGTTTTAGTTGATGATTTCTCCCGTTTTACTTGGGTTTTCTTTTTGCAACATAAAGATCAAACCTTTTCTCATTTTAAGATTTTTCGAAAAAGAGTTAAAAAAGAAAAGGGTTTTCCGATTTTGAGAATAAGGAGTGATAGAGGTGGTGAGTTTATTAACCAACTCTTCATGACTTATTGTGATGAAAAGGGAATTAAGCATGAAACATCTTGTCCTAGAACTCCACAACAAAATGGAGTTGTAGAAAGGAAAAATAGAACACTACAAGAGATGGCTAGGACAATGATAAGTGAGTATGACCTCCCTCAATATTTATGGGCCGAGGCCGTAAACACCGCATGCTATATATCAAACCGTATTTATTTGTGCAAAAATTCTTCAAAACATCATTTGAAATGTATCATTCTAGAAAACCAAATGTTGCATATTTTAAAGTTTTTGGATGCAAGTGTTTTGTTTTGAATACTAAGGATAATTTGGGTAAATTTGATGCTAAGGCTTATGAGGCTATCTTTGTTGGATATTCCTCTACTAGCAAAGCATATAGAGTTTTCAATAGATCTTCACTTACCATAGAAGAATCCATGCATGTCAAATTTGAAGAATCTAATGTGGTTGTTGAGAATGTTGTAGAGATTGAACCATTAGGTGAAGACATGGAGAGACTATCCTTAAAGGACTCACCCGCTCAAGAAGAAAAGCTAGATTCTATTGGTGAAGTTCAAAAGGATAAAGAGGAAAGCGCTCAACCGCTTCCCAAAGCTTGGAGATACGCAACAAATCATCCTAAGGAGCTCATCTTGGGTGATGCATCTAAAGGAGTCACAACGCGCTCCAAACTCCATGACCTATGTGGTAACTTTGCTTTCATTTCTCATTTTGAACCCAAAGGCATTCTCGAAGCCGAGACGGACCCATATTGGTTGCTTGCCATGCAAGAGGAACTCAATCAATTTGAGCGCAACCAAGTTTGGCACCTTGTTCCTAAGCCCCATGATAGACCAATAATTGGTACTAAGTGGATTTTTAGAAACAAGATGGATGAGTCCGGTAATGTCATTAGGAATAAAGCTAGGTTAGTGGCCCAAGGTTACACTCAAGTTGAGGGAATTGACTTTGAGGAATCCTTTGCACCCGTAGCACGGCTTGAAGCCATACGGATGACACTAGCTTTTGCATGTTTTAAAAATTTTAAACTTTTTCAAATGGATGTAAAAAGTGCATTTTTAAATGGTTTTATTAATGAAGAAGTTTATGTTTCTCAACCTCCCAGTTTTATTGATCATGTTCATCCCGATTTTGTTTTTAAACTTGATAAAGTTTTGTATGGATTGAAACAAGCTCCAAGAGCTTGGTATGAAAGGCTTTCTAGTTTTCTCATTTCAAATGATTTTATTAAAGGCAAAGTAGACACAACTCTCTTTACTAAGCATGTTAAAAATGATATTTTAATTGTGCAAATTTATGTTGATGATATAATTTTTGGATCTACTAATGAGCTTTTGTGCAAGGATTTTGAAAAGGTAATGCAACTAGAGTTTGAAATGTCTTCCATGGGTGAGCTCAATTTCTTCCTTGGACTTCAAATCAAGCAATTGCAAGACGGAACCTTCATTAACCAAGCCAAGTACGCAAAGGAGCTAGTAAAGAAGTTTGGGCTTGAAGGATCAAAGGCTTGCAACACTCCAATGGCAACTACAACCAAGCTTGATAAGGACGAACAAGGTAAAAATGTTGATATTAAATTATATAGAAGCATGATAGGAAGTCTTTTATATTTGACGGCAAGTAGGCCGGATATCATGTTTAGTGTGTGTCTTTGTGCTAGATTTCAATCGTGTCCTAAAGAGTCTCATCTTATTGCGGTAAAACGCATTATTCGTTATATTAAGGGCACTTTTGAAATGGGTCTTTGGTATCCGAAAACTAGAGATTTTTCAATGACTAGCTATTCGGATGCCGACTATGCGGGTTGTAGAGTAGATAGAAAGAGTACTAGTGGGACATGTCAATTTCTTGGTAATTGTCTTGTTTCATGGTCCTCTAGGAAACAAAATTCCGTAGCTCTCTCAACCGCCGAGGCGGAGTATGTTGCCGCGGGGGCTTGTTGTGCACAAGTCCTTTGGATGAAACATACTCTCCTTGACTTTGATTTGCATTTTGATCATATAAAAATATTTTGTGATAATACTAGTACTATACACATGACCAAAAATGCAAATCAACATAGTAAGACCAAGCACATTTAGATTAGATATCACTTTCTTAGAGATCATTTTGAGAAAGGTGATATAGATATTGATTATGTTTCCACGGATTTACAACTAGCCGATATTTTCACTAAACCTCTTGATTTTGCTAGATTTTCGTTTATTTGTGGAGAACTTAATGTTTGTATTATTGAATAGACATGTTTTTCATAACCCTTTTTGATGTATGACAAAAAGGGGAGAATAAGTTTACATGGACAAAAATAAGTTCATTTGGTCTTGGTTCCATATGAATTTATATGTTTTGTTTTTATGAATTCTTGTGTCTTTAAATGAATTCTTGTGTTTTAGTTTAAATTGGTATCAAGAGTAATTTTTGTGTTTTATATATTTGTTTTGTATTTGTTTTGATTGGTTTCAATTAGTGGTATCTAGAACATATTCTTGTGTTTTATGTATAGCATAATTTGAGGGGAGTTTTCTCCTCCCTATATTTTTGTTAATAGCCTATTTGTTTTGTCATCATCAAAAAGGGGGAGATTGTTGGCCCAAGAGGTTACACTCTCCAATTGTTTTGTGTTTTGATGATGACAAACCAAATAAGTGCTATAGAGTACTAATCATTTGATCTAGATGAGTTTCAGGTTTTGTACCATGTTTAGAGTCCATTCGCTTAGCTATTGCAAGAACTTCTAAGTTCCACAAAGTAAGGAAGGCAAATTGCATATTAAGGAAGGATCGAAGAAGAGAAGGCTCTAGCAAGGCATTGGATGGCTCAAAGACTTGAAGATAGCACTAGAAGTCTTCATGTAATTTGTTTTTCAGTTTATAGTATGTTAAAGAATAGTGGATAGGTTTGAAGCTCTATCACACACGTTTTTGCGCACATGCTCTTTCCAAAATAATTTCTTATAAATTATACAAAAATATTTTGCATACAAGATTTTGCCTACAGATATATATTTGTGTTTTATACTAATCCCTGTTCAAAAGTATTTTTGATAAAATCAAAATCCTCTTTTAATTCTTTTTGAATTTGGCTTTTTGACCTGAGCCGGTCGACCGGGTCGGTCGACCGAGCCTATGACAGTCTGGTCCGGTCGACCGGACCAGTCGACCGAAGTCCTGGCAGAATGCACGTATCCGTGTGCATGTCTGTCGGTCGACCGAGGCGGTCGACCGGATTATTTTTTTGCTCACAGTTTGTATCAGTCGACCGGGTCGGTCGACCGATATCCTGTAACGGTCAAATTTTTATACTTCCGGTCGACCGGCCCGGTCGACCGATCCGACCGTTTGAACAGTAACGGGCATATTTTTAAGGGCTGTTTATTTTTGTCTTTTATGTTTAAAAATTCGTTTAAAGATTTAGTTTGGACCTAACATTACTTTATTAGCCTTAAGTTTGTTTTATCTCTTAACCTAGCCCTCTCCTATAAATAGGGGTGCTTAGGGAGAGATTGATAACAACAATTTTCAAGAGAAAAATTCAAAAGTTTGAGAGATTCAAAAGAGCTAGTTTCTTGGTTTTTGTGCTAACATTCTCACTCATTTTCTGAATTGGGTTTTGTGATACTCTCTGATTTAATTTTTCTTTCATCTTACACAAGAGCTTCATTCCTACTCAATATTCTCTAAGGACCTTTGTAAGGGAAGAGATATTTGAAAGAGAGAGTTTGTGGTCTTTTGACTACCAAGGAAATTACTTGTTCTTGAGATTGTAGGAGTTGGGTACTCCATTGTAATTGATCTTTGTGATAGTGGAAGTAGCTAGAATCCTTCTGGGGAAGGCGGGGAGTAGAGCTGGGTGCTCGAACCTCGATAACATATCTTTGTATTTGCGATTGGTTTACATTCTTGCAATTCTTACTCTACTTTGCTTGCTCTTATAATTGCTCATCATATTCATTGTCATACTTGTTGGCCCAAGGTTACAATCAACCCATGTTTAGTGTATTTTGATGATTACAAAACATATTAGTTATTTGTACTAATATAAATTGTTGTTTAAGTGTGTTTCAGGTTTATAGATTAAAGAGATGAATTCTTCCCTAAAGGAAGGTACATTGGACTCAAGACAAGTCAAATTGGGCTCAAAGTACAATATTGAAGATCAAGTGAAGATTGCCCATCTTGAAGTCTTGAAGATCTAGAAGTGTGTAAGTGTAGTTTTGTTAAAGATAGAATATGTGAAATTTGGCTCTAGGATTTGCACACACACTTGTTTTGAATGTTTCTATGTTTTTGAAAATGTTTATTTCTAAGTTTATGCCTTGGTTTATACATACATGGACTCAAAGCTTTATATCTTCAAAAACTTGTTTAAAACATGATATAAACTATTTTCTGCATAACACTTAGCTTCAGATTTTTTAAAGAATTTTTACAAAATTTTCTATCTCAAAAACTGCCCAGAAAAAATCCTGTTTCAGGCAGACCGGTCGACCGGCAGTCGACCGGCTACTGTGTCCAGACATGCACAGGTTGTGCATGTCTGTCGGTCGACCGGACCAACTGACCGGTCGACCGAAAAGAGACGTTTGCTCTCTGTATCTTTTCGGTCGACCGGGTCGGTCGACCGATAGAAGGAAACTGTGTTTCCTTTGTTGGATCGGTCGACCGGCAGTCGACCGAAGCTCCAACGGCTCTTTTGCCAGCAGGGTCCCGGTCGACCGGCAGTCGACCGGTAGGCCTGCATCAGCCATAACGGCTCTTTCTTCTTTTGGAATTTCTGAAAATCTGTTTTTGGTTTTCTCTTTAACAGAGTTTTTAGGAGTTGTTGGGACTCTTTTTCTGATCAAATTAGCTGGAAAAATCAGAGTTTTAACCTATTCTCTCCCTATAAATAGTGGGGAATAGGCCTTAGTTATTTACGAAGAAAAAATACAAGTTTTCATAGTTTTCAAGAGAAAGAGAAAAATAGTTTAAAGCTTTCATTTCCATTCTTTCAAAATTGGTTTTTCAGTTGTTGTTTGATCTCTAATATCACTCTACAACTGAAGCTTTTCTCACCACACTTCATAGAGCCAAAAAAAATTTCATATTCTTTCTATAGGTGAAGTTGTAAAAGAGTGAGAGTGTTTGTAAAAGAGTGTTGTGGTCTAGTTAAAGATCACTATTTGTAATTCTTGTTCTTGTGGAGACAAGCTCCTCGGTGGAGTTTCTTTGTAAGGTGAAGCTACGGGCTTGAGGTCTTTGAAGGCCTAACTTGTACGGGATCCTAAGGGGATAGTGGAAACCCTTCACGGAGGTGAAGGCGGGGACTAGAGCAACGGGCTCGAACCTCGAAACAAATCATCTTGTTTGTGATTGCCTTGGCGTTCTTCTTGCTTACTTTCTTGCTTTATATCACTTCCAATTTATTGCTTGAGAACTAACTTTTATTTGTGCAATCCTTATTTGTTTACTTTACTTGATATTTTACTTGTGGAATCTTGTGTTGCTATACTTGTTGTGTTACATTGTGAGTTTTTCATTTTCATCATCATACTTGGCATTGATCAATCACACCTCAATACAACACGGTTGCATTGCGCACCTCTAACCCATTTAAGGGGAATTGGGAGGAAGGAGTTCAGAACCTCGCAAGGGGTATTCGGCTCTTAGTCGTGTTTTTGAGAGATTGTTGCATCACTCATTTCATAAGTTTAAAAAGATCATTAGATTAGCAATTACACCTATTCACCCCCCCCTCTAGGTGTATTTCAATTGGTATCAGAGCTTGGACTCTAGGATTTGGCTTAACAACCTTAGAGAGATCCTCATATTGCTAATCATTTCATTCATTTTCACATAGTAAACATGACCGATGGTATTAAGACACCCCCTAAGTTTGATGGACTTAACTTTCCCATATGGAAGGTTAAGATGACCGTTTTCTTGCAATCTCTAGGTAGCCGAGTTGCAAAGGCGGTGACTAAACAATTTAGTGCCCCCGATGGTGATGAATCTACTTGGTCCGAAATTGAGACCAAGGAGTTTGATGCCAATGCTAGGGCTCATTATGCACTCCTACAAGCCCTCAATGATGATGACATAGCTAGAGTCATCCATTGCAAATCCGCCTATGAGATTTGGACCCATTTGCTAGTAACACATGAGGGGACATCACAAGTGAAGAGGGCCAAGATAGACCTTCTTCGGTCCCAATATGAAAATTTTAGCATGCAAGAACATGAAACCATAGATGATATGGTTACTAAATTTACTAAGATTACTAATGGGCTTTCTTCTCTAGGTGAAGAGATCAACAACGACCAAAGGGTGAGAAGATCATCCGGGCTCTTCCTCCATCATGGGAAGTGAAAGCTACAACATTGAAGGAACTCAATGATAAAGATGAGATTGAGCTCATCGGACTCATTGGGAATTTAAAACCCATGAGATGGAGAGGAAGGCAAGGGAGGACATGGCACCCTCCAAAAAGAAGACCATTGCCTTCAAAAGTCATGCTACCTACTCCGACGAAGATGACGAAGAAGAAGATGACGAGGAGCTCTCACTTCTAGTCAAAAATGTCCGGAGGATGTACAACAAGGCAAAGTTCCAAGGAAGGAGGAGATGGCAAGGAGGCAAGGAAGAAAGGAAGATCATTTGCTTTAATTGCCAAAAGCCGGGACACATTGTAGCGGAGTGTCCGGACCAAGTGAAGCCATCTTCATCCAAGAAGCCATACAAGAAGAAGGCTATGAAAGCAACATGGGATGACGAAAGTGAATCCGAGGAGGAGATCGACACCGCCAACATGTGCTTCATGGCAAATGAGAGCACAAGCAAGGTAACCCCCTCAACTCTTCTTGATGATGATTTATCCATGGATGAGCTAGGAGAAGCATTTATAGAACTTTCTCAAAATTATGACTTCATGAAGAAAAAGTACTTGAAAATGAAAAAGGATAATGAATCTTTGAATATTCAAGTGTTAAATCTTTCAAAAGAAAATAATGACTTGCATTCTTCTTTAGTTTCCACTAAAAATGATTTTGAAAAATATAAGATTGCTTGTAAAGGAAAGACCCCATTTGTAGATTCTAATGAGATTGCCATGCTTAAGGAAAGAATAGACTCATTAGATGTTGTTTTGAAAAAGTGTAGTGAGTTTGATAAGAAGAAGATGGAGAATATGTTTCCTAAGAAACAAGCTCCTAAGAAAAATATTCATGCTCATGCTCATGCTCATGTACATGCTACACAACCTATGCATCATGGTAAACCCCAAAGCATGCTCACACTTCACATACACACCATGCATTCATGTATAGAAAAGTGTACTCATGTTCACATTGTGGACGGAAAGGACACTTAGCTAATTTTTGTTATGATAGACTAAGTGCATCACATCATAATGTTTGGGTTCGTAACACTAACTTTCAAGGACCCAAGAAAGTTTGGGTACCAAAGTCAACTATTGTTTTAAATGATGTAGGTACTTTCCAAAGCCCAAGACGTAGAGGTTTATGGTATCTTGATAGCGGTTGCTCAAGGCACATGACTTGGGACATCAACAATTTCGCAACCCTATCAAGATATCATGAAGGTGGCACCGTCACCTTCGGAGATGACGCCAAGGGTAAAATCATCGGTATTGGTAATGTAAAACTTGGCACCTCTCCTTTAATTGAAAATGTGGTTTTAGTTGATGGCCTCAAGCATAATCTCTTGAGTGTTAGTCAACTTTGTGATAAAGGTTTTGATGTAGTTTTTGACAATGTTGCTTGTAAAGTAATTGATAGAACTTCCAATGTTTGTGTATTTTCCGGTTTTCGTGAAAGCAATGTTTATGTGATTGATATGCTAAATATGTCTTGTAATAAACATGTTTAAAAGCCCTCGATGACGACTCTTGGTTATGGCATAGGAGATTAGGCCACGTTTCATTTGACCATATTTCTAGGCTTAACTCTAAGGAAATGGTGAAGGGTATTCCTTCATTGAACTTTGAAAAGGACCGAGTTTGTGACGCATGTCAATTTGGGAAACAAACTAAGTCCTCATTCAAATCAATTAAGGATATCATGTCATCACGTCCATTGGAGCTAATCCACATGGATCTATTTGGCCCAACACAAACCAAAAGTTTAAGTGGGAGTAGATTTGCTTATGTTTTAGTAGATGATTTTTCGCGTTTTACTTGGGTTTATTTTCTTGAACACAAAAGTCAAACCTTTTCACATTTTCAAGCCTTTAAGAAAAGAGTTGAAAAGGAAAATGACTCCTCAATAATTAAAATAAGAAGTGATAGAGGAGGTGAGTTCATTAACCTTCCCTTTACCACTTTTTGTGAGGAACATGGAATAAAACATGAACTTTCTTGTCCTAGAACTCCACAACAAAATGGAGTAGTTGAGCGGAAAAATCGTACTTTACAAGAGATGGCTAGGACAATGTTAAATGAATATGGTCTACCACATTATTTGTGGGCCGAGGCCGTTCATACTTCATGTTACATTGCAAATCGTGTTTTCCTATGTAAAAATACTACTAAGACTTCTTATGAGATGTATTTTTCTAGAAAACCCAATGTTTCTTATTTCAAAGTGTTTGGTTGCAAATGTTTTGTTTTAAATACAAATATTAATTTGGGAAAATTTGATGCTAGATCATATGAGGCTATCTTTGTAGGTTACTCAAATACTAGTAAGGCTTATAGAGTCTTCAATAGGTCAACTTTGACTATTGAGGAATCTATTCATGTTAAATTTGAGGAATCTAACAAGTTTGTTAAGAATTGTGTAGAAATTGATGCTTTAGATGAAGGCTTGGAGAAAGTGACCTTGGAGGATGCTTCTACCATGGGAGACAAGCCAAAGGATGGTGATGGAAGTGAAGCCAAAGTGGAAGAGGCTCAAGGAAATAAACATCAAGCAAATGAAGAGGAGCCCTCTCAACCACTACCAAAGGATTGGAGATTCAATCCTCATCATCCCAAGGACCTCGTCATAGGTGAAGTATCAAAAGGGGTAACCACTCGCTCTAAGATTCAAGATTTTTGTGGTAATTTTGCTTTTATTTCACACATAGAACCTAAAAATGTCCTCGAGGCCGAGGCCGATTCATATTGGTTGCTTGCTATGCAAGAGGAGCTTAATCAATTTGAGCGCAATCAAGTATGGCATCTTGTTCCTAGGCCCCAAGATAGACCAACTATTGGTACTAAATGGATCTTTAAGAACAAGTTGGATGAATCGGGTAATGTAGTTAGAAACAAGGCTAGGTTAGTTGCCCAAGGTTACACTCAAATCGAGGGAATCGATTTTGAAGAAACCTTTGCACCCGTAGCACGGCTCGAAGCCATACGGATGACCTTAGCATATGCCTCATTTAAAGATTTTAAGTTATTTCAAATGGATGTAAAGAGTGCTTTTCTTAATGGTTATATTGATGAGGAGGTGTATGTTGAACAACCCCCCGGGTTTGTTGATCCTACACACCCTAATTATGTTTATAAATTAGATAAAGCACTATATGGTTTAAAACAAGCCCCTAGGGCTTGGTATGAAAGATTGTCTTCATTTTTGCTTTCAAATGATTTTAAGAAAGGAAAAGTTGATAAAACATTATTTACCAAACATATAGATCTAGATATCCTCATAGTTCAAATTTATGTTGATGACATTATTTTTGGATCTACTAATGTTTCACTTTGCAAGAATTTTGAGTCATGCATGAAAAAGGAATTCGAGATGTCTATGATGGGAGAGCTCAACTTCTTCCTTGGACTTCAAATCAAGCAACGTAGTGATGGGACATTCATCAACCAAGCCAAGTACACCAAAGAACTCATCAAGAGGTTCGGGCTTGAAGGATCCAAAGTAGCAAAGACTCCCATGGCAACCACTACGAAACTTGACAAGGACGAACAAGGTAAGGAAGTAGACATCAAATTATTTCGTAGCATGATTGGTAGTTTACTCTATCTTACGGCTAGTAGGCCGGATATAATGTTTTCCGTATGTTTATGTGCACGCTTTCAATCATGTCCTAAGGAATCACACTTAATAGCGGTAAAACGCATAATTAGGTATCTTAAGGGCACAATTGATTTAGGTTTGTGGTATCCGAAAACTAACCAATTTACCATGACTAGTTATTCGGATGCCGACTATGCCGGTTGTAGGGTAGATAGGAAGAGCACAAGTGGCACTTGCCAATTCTTGGGCAATTGTCTTGTGTCTTGGTCTTCCAAGAAGCAAAATAGTGTAGCCCTTTCAACCGCCGAGGCGGAGTATGTAGCAGCCGGAGCTTGTTGTGCACAAGTACTCTGGATGAAACATACTCTTCTCGATTTTGATTTACATTTTGATCATGTTAAGATTTATTGTGATAATACTAGTGCTATTCACATGACCAAAAATGCTAATCAACATAGTAAAACCAAACATATAGACATTAGATATCATTTTCTTAGAGATCACTTTGAAAAAGGTGACATAGATATTGATTTTGTTTCCACAGATTTTCAACTTGCAGATATTTTCACAAAACCTTTAGATTATGCAAGATTTTCATTTATTTGTGGTGAATTGAATGTATGTAAGATTGATACTTAAAATATCTTAGTTTGTTTTGTTTTGGTTTCTAATATGTTTGTTTTGTTTTGTCTTAAATTTTTTTTAACCCTTTTTGATGTATGACAAAAAGGGGGAGAAATATAAATATATATAAGTTTAGGAGAAAATATATGGAGAAAGTATATGTTGTTTGTTTTAAAAATATATTATTTTGTTATTCCTTATGATAGTTTATTTTTTGGTGATAATATTTTTCAATGCTTTATGTATGCTTATATAGTTGTTCATATTCATGTTAAATACATAGCATTGTTTAAGGGGGAGCTTTCCAAGCTCTTTCCTCTTTTATTTGTTTAATAACTCATATGTTTTGTCATCATCAAAAAGGGGGAGATTGTTGGCCCAAGGTTACAATCAACCCATGTTTAGTGTATTTTGATGATTACAAAACATATTAGTTATTTGTACTAATATAAATTGTTGTTTAAGTGTGTTTCAGGTTTATAGATTAAAGAGATGAATTCTTCCCTAAAGGAAGGTACATTGGACTCAAGACAAGTCAAATTGGGCTCAAAGTACAATATTGAAGATCAAGTGAAGATTGCCCATCTTGAAGTCTTGAAGACCTAGAAGTGTGTAAGTGTAGTTTTGTTAAAGATAGAATATGTGAAATTTGGCTCTAGGATTTGCACACACACTTGTTTTGAATGTTTCTATGTTTTTGAAAATGTTTATTTCTAAGTTTATGCCTTGGTTTATACATACATGGACTCAAAGCTTTATATCTTCAAAAACTTGTTTAAAACATGATATAAACTATTTTCTGCATAACACTTAGCTTCAGATTTTTTAAAGAATTTTTACAAAATTTTCTATCTCAAAAACTGCCCAGAAAAAATCCTGTTTCAGGCAGACCGGTCGACCGGCAGTCGACCGGCTACTGTGTCCAGACATGCACAGGTTGTGCATGTCTGTCGGTCGACCGGACCAACTGACCGGTCGACCGAAAAGAGACGTTTGCTCTCTGTATCTTTTCGGTCGACCGGGTCGGTCGACCGATAGAAGGAAACTGTGTTTCCTTTGTTGGATCGGTCGACCGACAGTCGACCGAAGCTCCAACGGCTCTTTTGCCAGCAGGGTCCCGGTCGACCGGCAGTCGACCGGTAGGCCTGCATCAGCCATAACGGCTCTTTCTTCTTTTGGAATTTCTGAAAATCTGTTTTTGGTTTCTCTTTAACAGAGTTTTTAGGAGTTGTTGGGACTCTTTTTCTGATCAAATTAGCTGGAAAAATCAGAGTTTTAACCTATTCTCTCCCTATAAATAGTGGGGAATAGGCCTTAGTTATTTACGAAGAAAAAATACAAGTTTTCATAGTTTTCAAGAGAAAGAGAAAAATAGTTTAAAGCTTTCATTTCCATTCTTTCAAAATTGGTTTTTCAGTTGTTGTTTGATCTCTAATATCACTCTACAACTGAAGCTTTTCTCACCACACTTCATAGAGCCAAAAAAATTTCATATTCTTTCTATAGGTGAAGTTGTAAAAGAGTGAGAGTGTTTGTAAAAGAGTGTTGTGGTCTAGTTAAAGATCACTATTTGTAATTCTTGTTCTTGTGGAGACAAGCTCCTCGGTGGAGTTTCTTTGTAAGGTGAAGCTACGGGCTTGAGGTCTTTGAAGGCCTAACTTGTACGGGATCCTAAGGGGATAGTGGAAACCCTTCACGGAGGTGAAGGCGGGGACTAGAGCAACGGGCTCGAACCTCGAAACAAATCATCTTGTTTGCGATTGCCTTGGCGTTCTTCTTGCTTACTTTCTTGCTTTATATCACTTCCAATTTATTGCTTGAGAACTAACTTTTATTTGTGCAATCCTTATTTGTTTACTTTACTTGATATTTTACTTGTGGAATCTTGTGTTGCTATACTTGTTGTGTTACATTGTGAGTTTTTCATTTTCATCATCATACTTGGCATTGATCAATCACACCTCAATACAACACGGTTGCATTGCGCACCTCTAACCCATTTAAGGGGAATTGGGAGGAAGGAGTTCAGAACCTCGCAAGGGGTATTCGGCTCTTAGTCATGTTTTTGAGAGATTGTTGCATCACTCATTTCATAAGTTTAAAAAGATCATTAGATTAGCAATTACACCTATTCACCCCCCCCCCTCTAGGTGTATTTCAATACTTACTTGCTTGCATTCATCTTGTGACTCTTGCTTGGTGATCTTTGTAGCTTTAATTTTTAATTTGCCCTTGATTAGCATTGTCACCTATTCACCCCCCCTCTAGGTGACTTTTCAGTGAGTTAATAGGGACTTGTGCATAATTCTCTATCATATCAGTTGTGACAATGATGTCCCCAGTTGTCAGATGCACAGTAAACTGATGGGCATCGAGATCAATTATGGTTTGGTCAATACTAGAATAGAAGATCTTAACAAGTTCAGGACAATAATAAGCTTCATACTCTGAATTATCATAAACCAATGTGAACCAATTTCACTCCCTAATCCTATCGAGAAACACATGGCCATACCCCTTGACATCACTAAGGATCCTAGAAAAATTCTTTTCAGCAAAAATAGTAGGTGCCATGAATTAAAAGGAGAAGAAGATAGAATTCGCAAACCTCCCCCAGAATTCGTGGGGGGAAATAAAAACTAAATAGCACCGAGCATTCCATACAGAAACGTATAGAGCTTGTGGTAGATCTGGGATCTACAAATGAAGATGACCTCGCAGAAATTTCACAACGCTCAAGAAACCTCAGAAGTGTCGTGAATGCACGGCTTTGGCAGATAAACCACAACAGAGTTACAGAGGCAGAGGCAGGGATTTTTTTAGTGGCGGCGCGCTGGGTTTTCCTCTCCAGATCTGATCTTAAAACTAGGGTAGAGGCACTGGAGTAGGGTGTAGGCTGTCTAAAAATCACTGAAGAATCCAAACTCCAGACGCAAGGCTAATCATCGCCACCAGCGCAGCACCAAGACGCGAGGGTTGAAACCCGCGTCTCAACATCACTGCAAGGACTAAAACGCGGAGCATTAAAGTCGCATCTCAGCATTATTGCAGTATCAAGACGCTGAGTCCAAAGCCCGCATCTCACGTGAAGCTTAACGCAGAATTTGAAGCTCGCGTTCCTCAAGCATCACCTCAATGGCAAAACGGGAGGCCCAAAGCCCGCGTCTTGGTTATAACTGCCCTCATTACTGGGTCAATTACTGCCCATGTAATGAGAAAGTTAACCCCTATTATAGAGTGTTTTTAGGGGACACTTTTACCCCCTGAAGCCTCTATAAATAGCCCAATTTGCTATGGAAGAGGGGTCGGAAAAATCCTTGGTCAGAAGAACTTCGGTTGTAAGCCATAGAAGGACCAAGATCTCTAGCTAAAAAAAAAAAGAGTTCAACTTTTCTAACAACTTGCTGCGTACAAGTTTATTTTTGCCTACAATCTCTTTGAGATTCTTATTGGACAGAAGCTGTGTTACTTTGTCCACCATCCAAAGAGAGGATCCCAAGAGGTCCTGACGTTCACCCGGTCAACGAAAAATAAGATTCACTTTCCATCGCCACATCAAGAACCTGGTATTAAACAAAGGGGAGATTTGAGCTTGAATATCTCCCCTCTCTTGTAAAGGATTGTTGATCCGTTGTAATTTTCTTTACAATCAGATAAAGAATTTTCATCTCGATCTTCAATTTTTTTCTCACCAAACAAGAGAAGGCGACTCCGCTGGGGACTTCTTTCTCTACCGATGAGCAAGTCGTGGCGCAATGTAACGTCACCAACATGGGAAAAATGGTTGAATAACTCATTGTCGAGTTCGACCAGGCAAAGTATGAAGAGTTCCTCTCTTCCGGCTCCAAGAGCCCTAGAGCGCGGCAGTACCGCAAGGTCTCCTCGGGGACTCACTCTCTCCAGTTCACTCTAAGATCCCTTCAGATACAACTGACAAGAAGAGTGCCATGGCTAATCATATCACACGTAACACCCGTGTCAACGTCTCCCATGAGACCCGCGAGGTTAGCGTTGCTGATATTCAGCCCGTTCATGCCCGTCCTTTTCCCCAGTTCCAAGTCACCGGGGGTTCCCAGCAACCCGTACGGCGTAACTGGAACGCTGAATGACGATAGAGATGACGTTCGCATCAACTACATGTTGACCCAAAGGCCATTAGCCTGAAGTTTTGATGATAACAAACCATATGTAGTTATGTTTTAACAAGTTTGTTTAAATGAGTTTCAGGTAAAAATCATAGGTTGATTGATGGCTCCAACACAAGACTCACACATTTGGAAGCCGTGAAGATTTAAATCCCAGAGCCCAGCACAATAGAAGAGCTCCAGGATCAAACAAGTTGAGAAGACTACTACAAGATTTGTATTTTTACATTTTCCATTTTAGTTAGGATTTATAGTCTATTTTGTCAAAATCGAGATGATAGAGGTTGATAACTTTGGGATTGTCACACACACACGTGTGATATTGCTTCATGCTTACAAACAAAATTTTATTACAAAATTTCTTACCAAGTTTCGGAAAAACAAAGTTTGGAAAAATCGCTTTTCGGAAAAACAAGTCTTTGGAAAAGCTGTTTTTGTTTAGAAAAAGAATTTTTATCAAAATAAAGTTCAAATCATTTTGGTGTTGATCTATAATATCACCCTGGTCTTTATAAGCCTTAGAACTCTATTTTGTATATACTAATCTAAAGAATTTTTATCAAAATTTTTATCTTCAAAAAGCCCTTTCAAAAAATCTGTTTTTAGCCTAGTACAGTCGACCGCACGGTCAACCGCTGGCAAAGCAGAACTGCTCTGTCGGTCGACCGGGCAGTCGACCGACATGCACCATTGTGCATGTGTGCACATCGGTCGACCGAGAGCAAGAGCAGTGCTCTCTATTTTTCTCGGTCGACCGGAATGGTCGACCGACAGAGAGAACTCACTCTCTGTTTGGGCCTCACGGTCGACCGTCCGGTCGACTGCTTTCCCAACGGTCAGAACTCCGACCGGACAGGTCGACCGACAGCAGAAAACTCTGCTGACTAGGCTGTAATGGCTATTTTCTGATTTGATTTTTGTTGGGATCTCCCCCAACGAATCTCTTGGCCTTTTTAACCCAGTTTTCATCCCCTATAAGTAGAGGGAGTGTTCTACAACTAAAACATAAGATTTACAAGATTAAGATCAAAAGTTTTCATAAGTTTAGCTTTTTAGGAAAAAGTTTTCATTGAGCCAAATTTTCAATCCTTTTAGCCTGAAGCCTTCCTCTACTTCTCTTCTAGATTTGTGCACTACACAATCTCAAAAGTTTCATCTCCTCATCTTGGTTGTAGGGTTGTGCAAGTGAGCCATTGTTTGTGGTCAAGTGTTGATCACCGTTTCTTCATAATTGAGAAGTTGTAGAGGTTGCGGCCTCAGGCGAGCTAGTGAGCTCCTAGTTGGTGTTGCGGCACCGTGAGAGAGGACAAGTGTGTCCAAAGAGTTCTAGTGAGAACTTGTATTGACGATCCGGTGGGATCAAGCATAGTGGAAATCCTTCATCGTGTTGAAGACGGGGACGTAGAGCAGTGGCTTGAACCCGAAATATATTCTCGTGTTTGTGATTGTCCACCTATCTCTAAACTCTATCTCTCCTTTACTTGGTCTATTATTTGTATACTCTCTTACAAGTCTTTTTATTATTGTTAATTATTGTTAAATAGTTTTTAATCCGCATTATTTGTCACTTAGTATAGCCTTCACCTATTCACCCCCCTCTAGGTGATTTCAATTGGTATCAGAGCCTAACCCTAGCATTTGGTTTAACCACCTTAGGGAGATCCTCATTATTGGCTATATCTATTTGTTGCATTTATTATTTGTTGTGCACTATACTTGTATTCATGGCATCAGTTGACTTTTCTAGCATCAAGTCCCCACCCAAATTTGATGGATTGAACTTCTCAATTTGGAAGGTTAAAATGAACCTATTCCTAAAATCCCTAGGAGTTAGAGTTGCCAAGTCCATTACCAAAGAATTTATTGAACCTCTCACTGATGAGAGAACATGGTCCGAAGAAACCTCCAAGGACTATGAGGCCAATGCTAGAGCCCAATATGCACTCACTCAAGCATTAAATGAAGATGATCTTTCCCGCATCATAAATTGCAAATCTGCTTTTGAAGTTTGGAATGTGCTTATTGTTACTCATGAGGGGACGTCGCAAGTCAAGAGATCTAAAATTGACTTGCTCTGTTCTCAATATGAGAATTTCTATATGCTTGATAATGAAGGCATAGATGATATGCTCACCCGTTTTACCAAGATTACTAATGCTCTATCTTCTTTAGGTGACAACATCGACAATGACCAAAAGATCCGGAAGGTCATTAGAGCTCTTCCCAAGTCTTGAAAAGTCAAGGCAACCACCCTCAAGGAGCTAAATGATAGGGAGGAGATGGACTTCTCCGGCTTCATCGGCAATCTCAAAACCCATGAGATGGAGATGAAGGTAAAAGAAGAAAGGGAGGCACCAAAGAAGAAAGCCCTTGCTTTCAGAGCCGTTCCATCCACCTATGATAAAGAGGATTCATCGGAAGACTATGACGAAGACTTTGCCATGCTCATAAGGAAGGTGGGCAAAATATTCTATAAAAAAGGTAGACAAAGCAACTTCCGAAGAGGGAGACCTTAAGGAAGATTTGAAAAGAAGAGAGAGGAACCGGGTCCATGTTTTCATTGCAAGAAGACGGGACACCTAATTGCCGATTGCCCCTCTCTACATGCTACTACCTCCAAGAACGGGCAAAAGAATAAAAAGGCGATGGTGGCCACGTGGGATGACTCGAAGTCGGAATCCGAAGAGGAGATCGACGCCGCTCACATATGTTTCATGGCACATGGCGATGATGTTTCCAAGGTATGTCTAGAAAACTCTTTAGATGATGAAGACTTAACCATGGATGAACTTGCACATTTTTTTGAAGAATTACAAAGTAGGTATAAAATATCACTTGCTCAAAATAAAAAATTGAAAAAGGAGAATGATTCCCTAAAGAATAAATTTGAGCTTGTTTTAAAAGAGAAAAATGAATTATCAAATTCTTTTGAGAAAATGAAAAAGAATTTTGAAAAAATACAAAACCTCTTGTAACGGAAAAAGCCCTATTTCTACTTGAAATAAAAATGAATTTTTAGAGATCCAAAAACGTATTGAAGTTTTGGATACAACTTTAAAGAAATGTGCTTTTGACATGACTAAATTTGCATCTAGGTTTCCTGAAGGAATATCCCAAGGGAAACACACTCATCATCATGATTCAAACTCACACAAGCATGCACACACACACAAACATACATTTATGTATGGTAGAATTTTTACTTGTGCACATTGTGGCCGCAAAGGCCATTTAGCTAAATTTTGTTATGCTAAGCTAAACTTGTCAAATATAAATGTTTGGGTTCGAGAAAACACTAACTCTATAGGACCCAAAAAGATTTGGGTACCAAAAGACATACCGAATTTAATTGATGCAGGTGTGTCGTCCTCCTCCAAGACTTAGGGAGAGATGGTGCCCGGGTGGTGGATGCATTAACGCTCAACGAACACATCGTCACTTGCATCACTATCGAAGAGGCACCCATTTTGGAGAATACCTATGGTTTGGTAATTTCTCCACATAAAAATTTCTTTTTATATGCATAGGATTACTAGTTGCATTTTTGTGATAATGTGCCTTACATATGTAAACTTGCATATCCATTTGTTTGCATCTTTGCCATGATTGTGAATATATTCATGTTTCTTTGCCATATGTTATTTGTCCATATATCAAGATTTTGTTAACTTAATGTTTTATATGAATTTTGTCAAAATAAAAATTTATTTAATCAAATTAAGCAAATAAATAGAGATGGCAATTGCGCGCTCAACTCTTATCCAGAGGAATGTCGAGGAGAAGTTCAGAACCCTTAACGGGGTATTCGGCTTCAACATCTCTTATTTATCGCTTTATTAATAAATGGAAATAAATATTAATAATAATAAATAAAAATGAATATAATTTTTTTTGTTTTTCATGCCAAGAAGGATTTAAATTGTTTCAACATCATTTTTATGATTTTACAATAAAGATATACTTTTTGGTTAAAAGAAAATAAAATTAAAAAACCCTAAATGTAAAAACAGCTTCCTAAATAAAAATTTATTGACAATAAAAATTAATAAGTGAATAAAATAAAATTTTTAGTGTGTTTTTCATGCCAAGTAGTAATTTCAACATTCTTGTTATTAGTTAAGAGAAATATTTATTTTTGATTAAAAGAAAATTAGATTAAAAACCCTATTTTAAAAACTATTTATTTTCTGGTTTTCAGCTGTGCCGGTCGACCGGCCCGGTCGACCAATTTGGCCTGGAATAAGGCCCGGTCGACCGACCCAGTCGACCGATATAGCCTGGAAGTTTTTCTGCCCGAAGCCGGTCGACCAGGCGGTCGACCGACTGAAACCGAGATTGTTATCGGTTTTCACCGGTCGACCGGGCGGTCGACCGGCAGTCGGGTATGCTATCTTTTTACCCGATTGTATATAAAACCCTAACCCCCAAATCTTTCTTTTCTTCATCTTCCACCACCTCCTTCTCCTCTAATCCTCTCTTCTCTTAACCCTACACCCTCTCAAAACTCTATTTCCTCTCTCTAGTTTCTCAAATTCATCCACAAAAATTCGGGAAAATTGTGTTCAGGCTTCAGATCTACTCTCAATTTTGGGATTTTTGTCTGGTTTTCAAGGTATAATCTCCTTTTCCTTCAAATCTCTTATTTCCTTGTTATCTCTAGGTGATTTCTAGGTTCTATTGTTTAGGTCGTGCCTTATTAGTGCCTAATCTTGCTTATACATCATCCATGTCTAAAAGAACCCGTTCTGAAAAGGGGAAAACCCCCCAATCTTCATCTTCACCTTTTGTATCTCAAAATGCTTCCTATAGGCATGTCTTATCTCCGCTAAAAATGTGAATTCAGGTAGATCTGTGGTGCTCAATGATTTTGAGCATCTTAATCTTGCATCTATTTTGAGATCCAGTTCATTAGAAAATTTTGTCACAATTAAGGAACCTGTTTATCCTTCCTAATGCAATATTTTTACTCTAATCTCACCTTTGAACATAATCACATCAAATCCAGAGTCTTGGGCAGAGATATTGATATCACACTTCAAGAATTTGTACATCACCTATACCTTTCCTGTGAGGGGGTAGACATTTATAACTTCGATCTGCATGATTTTGAGTATCCTGACAGTGAATCTGCCCACACCGCCTCCACACTGCTTCATGATGATGATAACCCCAGTTTACTTAGGAACGAGGAGGTGAAGTATTTTACTCTCACCGCCCAGGTCCTGGCCAAAATCGTGCTCTATAACCTCCTGCCAAAATCAGGAGAATATAGTCACACTAGGGGTTCTGCTCCTCTTGCCATCTATTGTCTTCTGAAAGGCATTAGAATCAATATACCTAAACTCATCATCAATTTCATGACTTCTGATCATCTCCTTATCCCAAACCGGCACTTGCCCTTTGGGATGCTCATCACACGTCTTTTGAAGCAGCTAAATTTTGATCTTTCCTCTGAACGGTCGATTGAACCGTCTGTAGGCATCAACAGGACCCTCCTCAAGAGGATGCGTGCTAGGGAGCGTCCTCCTGCTCCTCAGCCGCAGCCTATCTTTCCTGCTGTTCATGTCCCTGGATCCTCCTCTGGCTCTTCTACTCCCTTCGACCCCTATCTTGCCTTATCCTCTCAGATTCGGGAGCACCACTAGCAGCTTTCTGCTGAGCTGACCGAGCATCGCGAGAAGATTTCCGCTGAGATGACCGAGCATCGCCATCAGATTTTCGCTGAGATGACCGAGCATCGCCAACAGATTTCCGCTGAGATGACCGCACACTATCAGCGGATGGAGTAGCGTTTGGACCATGATCTCAGCCATATCTGTGACTCCATGCGCTATATGCATACCTGTCTCGGCGGCATCTACAACAGGTTTGATTGGCCGGCTCCTCTTCCTTCTGATCGTGCCAAGCCACTTCCTACTACCGGCCCTCCATTCCCCGCCAGGACTTCTTCTTCTGCTCCACCTCCGCTGACTACTTTACAGACGGACCCTGATTTTGGTGGACTTGATTCTGATGAACAGTGACCCCTTTTGATGATGTCAAAGAGGGGGAGAGATATTTGGGTAGTTATTTAGTTATTTCTGTGTTATTTTGGGTTGTTGTTTTTCTACATGTATTTGGACACTTTTTTTATTTGTGGTCATGTGTTATGGTTTTGAGGTTGGCATGAACCTCCTATCTTGTATGGACACTTTTTTTTCAGTATGATATGGCAGTTATGTTTCTTATCTCCATGTGGCATATGTGATTGGTTGTATATTGTGTTTATGCTATTATTGACCCAATCATCTATTTTGGAGGATGGAGGTATTTCTGGATGGATGGAGGTAACCATGTATGATACACTTTTGTATTTCTGTATCTTTGGTATGCATGGATGGTTGGCATATGTGTCATTTTCATATCCTATATATGCTTGTGTTATGCATGTACATCTCTTTATCAGATTATTTTATATGCATGTGTTAAGGGGGAGCTTCACTTAAAGTCTCCACCCAAAATATTTGTAATAACTCCATATGTTTTGTCATCATCAAAAAGGGGGAGATTGTTGACCCAAAGGCCATTAGCCTGAAGTTTTGATGATAACAAACCATATATAGTTATGTTTTAACAAGTTTGTTTAAATGAGTTTCAGGTAAAAATCATAGGTTGATTGACGGCTCTAACACAAGACTCACACATTTGGAAGCCGTGAAGATTTGAATCCCAGAGCCCAGCACAATAGAAAAGCTCCAGGATCAAACAAGTTGAGAAGACTACAACAAGATTTGTATTTTTACATTTTCCATTTTAGTTAGGATTTACAGTCTATTTTGTCAAAACCGAGATTATAGAGGTTGATAACTTTGGGATTGTCACACACACACATGTGATATTACTTCATGCTTACAAACAAAATTTTATTACAAAATTTCTTACCAAGTTTCGGAAAAACAAAGTTAGGAAAAATCGGTTTTTGGAAAAAACAAGTTTTGGAAAAATCGTTTTTGTTTAGAAAAAGAATTTTTATCAAAATAAAGTTCAAATCATTTTGGTGTTGATCTATGATCACACCCTGGTCTTTATAAACCCTAGAACTCTATTTTGTATATACTAATCTAAAGAATTTTTATCAAAATTTTTATCTTCAAAAAGCCCTTTCAAAAAATCTTTTTTGGCCTAGTACGGTCGACCGCACGGTCGACCGCTGGCAGAGCAGAACTGCTCTGTCGGTCGACCGGGCGGTCTACCGACAAGCACCATTGTGCATGTGTACACCTCGGTCGACCGATCGGTCGATCGAGTGCAAGAGCAGTGCTCTCTGTTTTTCTCAGTCGACCGACAGAGAGAACTCACTCTCTGTTTGGCCCTCACGGTCGACCGTTCAGTCAACCGCTTTCCCAATGGTCGGAAATTCGACCGTTGGCGGTCGACCGGCAGCAGAAAACTCTACTGACTAGGCTGTAACGGCTATTTTCTGATTTGATTTTTATTGGGATCTCCCCCAACGAATCTCTTGGCCTTTTAAACCCAATTTTCATCCCCTATAAATAGATGGAGTGTTCTACAACTAAAACACAAGATTTACAAGATTAAGATCAAAAGTTTTCAAAGGTTTAGCCTTTTAGCAAAAAGTTTTCATTGAGCCAAATTTCCAATCCTTTTAGCTTGAAGCCTTCCTCTACTTCTCTTCTAGATTTGTGCACTACACAATCCCAAACGTTTCATCTCCTCAACTTGGTTGTAGGGTTGTGCAAGTGAGCCAGTGTTTGTGGTCAAGTGTTGATCACCGTTTCTTCATAATTGAGAAGTTGTAGAGGTTGCGGCCTCAGGCGAGCTAGTGAGCTCCTAGTTGGTGTTGCGGCACCGTGAGAGAGGACAAGTGTGTCCAAAGAGTTCTAGTGAGAACTTGTATTGACGATCCGGTGGGATCAAGCATAGTGGAAATCCTTCATCGTGTTGAAGGCGGGGACGTAGAGCAGTGGCTCGAACCTCGAAACATATTCTCGTGTTTGCGATTGTTCACCTATCTCTAAACTCTATCTCTCCTTTACTTGCTCTATTATTTGTATACTCTCTTACAAGTCTTTTTATTATTGTTGCTTATTGTTAAATAGTTTTTAATCCGCATTATTTGTCACTTAGTATAGCCTTCACCTATTCACCCCCCCTCTAGGTGATTTCACTACAGGTGCGAGAAGCTGGAACAATTACCTATCCAGGAGATACAGAATGAGAGGCTTAAACTCGCGTCTCTCCTGAACCACGTCAGACGCGCGAAGTCCGCATTTGGAGACCTAAATGCGAAGCCCACCAGGCCTACATTTCTGAAGCTCTACTTCCCAAACGCGACATTTAGCTGCGTGAGGTCCGTACCTCTTCTTAGAGACACAAGACACGCGTCTCCCCAATCAGATGTGGAATTGAGAAAATCCATGTATCTCAACCGTCGCTAGCTAAACGCGACAACCAGCAATGCAAGGTCCACATCCCTTCTCAGCAGAGACGCGAGGCCTGCGTTCTCGAGCCGAAATGCGAAAGCCGCGTCTGTCTTACAGGACGTGAACTCCGCATCTCAGAACCCTGCGTCTCAGCTTTGCGACACAAGGATGGCTCTCAGAAGCTGAAAATCCCTCGACAACCCGAGGCTGATCTCTTTGGTCCTCCTCCGACAGATCTAAAAGATTATTTGACAAAGAAAAAGAGTGTTAATCAGATCACTCCGTCTTGATGCTGTGAACGGCTCATCACGGCAATGCTCTCTGAATGCCGCTACAGCTCACGTGCAAGCAAATAGTCGGTGTTCAGACGATTGACCTCAACCTCCCGATCAGACAAGAGGCGTCGCTCTCGCAGAAAGGGAGCCTTCTCTGACATGGAGTACCCAGAAGTCACTGCAAACATGGTACGCAGAAGTAGGGAAAAACAACCGGCGGTGAACTCTGATGAGTCTGACACGGAACCAGAAGAAGTGTATCGGCATACTCGCACTCGGACTGATGCGGTCGCCCCGATCAACTACAGTGCCCTAGCTTGGGGCATTGAAGTAAATGAATCACACTCCGCCGTTGCAGAATCGTAGGTGTTGAACTCTTCCATAGAGAAGGAAGCCTTCGCGTACATGACAATTACTCCTTAGGAGACGGCCAGGTGCTTTGAACAACAAGCCCAGGTCCAGAGGGAACAATTCGATATGATTCGTGCTCAACAAGAATCCATCAATTCCCTCAAGCAGATGCTTGCATAACTGCTTGAAGACAAGAGAAAGTCAACCTAAAAAGCTTCTTCTAAGAAGTCTAAAGGCAAATAGAAAGAAGGAGAAAGCTTATCTTCCGTACATATCGAGGAGAAGGAACAATCTAATTCTGAGTCATCTAAATCCTCGTCTAAAGAGGAAGGCAACTCGGAGAATGGGGGTATTCATTCTAAAAGAATGAGTCAGTTGGAGCAGTGTCTGAAAGCCCTTACCAACTGGAAAATCCTCCAAGAAGCAGGAGTGGTCCGGCCATATCCAGCAGAGTGGGACCTTGTTCCGTTCCCGCCTAAGTTCAAAACTCTGACCGTACAGGCTTTCAACGGCAAAGGGTTGTTGGCCTAGAGGCCTTCCACTCTAGTTTTGATGATGATTAACTCATGTAGTTATAGTTTACTAATAATCTTGTGATGTTTAGTTTCATATACTTAACCAAGATATTAGTAGGTGATTAGCTTCAACAAAGGTGTTTTGGAGCTTCCACATGGTGATTCAAGGGCCCGAGCGTCAAAGTTCATATCTAGCACTCGTTGGAGTCAAGCTCGGTGGATCACGTTTGGATCGAGTCGACTTGGAAACGAAGCTCTACAAGAAGACTTCGGTACAATGTTTAGTTTATAGTTTAGATCCATTGTTAAAGATTAGATAGTGTGATATGCTCAAGTTCACAACACACACACTTGTTTAAGTTTCATGTTTTGGTTTTCGGTTCTTGGTTTAACCGATCTTGGTTTTCATGAATAGATAGAATCAACAAGTTTACATGGTTTAATGTATATTAGATTTGTTCTATATACATTTATGCTTCAATTATTTAAACAAACTTAGTTTGATAGCCTATTTCATGAGTTTAGGTTTTGTAGTTTAACAAAACTTATTTTCGGATTTATTGTCAAAAATATTGATATATATCGTTATATGTATATTGGATTCTATCCATATACTACATGCTTAAATGTTGTTTCAATATCATGTTTTTGTATTTGGATGAGTTTTGGACAAAACGTTTTTCCATTTCAAAAATCCAAGTTTTGGAAAATACGAGTTTTGGTTTTCGGCAAAATTTCTAAGTTACAAAAATAGTTCAAAATATTTGTAACACGGTTTGATTTTACTCAAACATGTTTGTATATCAAAGTATTATACTGAAACTATTTTTGTAGATTTTTAGAGATTTTATAGGATTTATTTGATATTAAAAAACCCAAGTTTTAAATCCTATAATCAGCCCTGCCAGGCTCTGGCGGTCGACCGGGCCGGTCGACCGGAGGTCGACCGACGTGCACAAGGACGTACACGCAGACCAGCCACTTAGGCCGGTCGACCGAGCGGTCGACCGACTGAAAGTGCCCAACTCTCGGGTGGGGGCGGTCGACCGGCCAGAGAGCAACAGCTCTCTGGATTTTGCACGGTCGACCACACGGTTGACCGGCAGGCTCAACGGTCATATTTTTGACCGTTGGCCGGTCGACCGGAAGGTCAAAACTGACCTTTCTGCCAGCCAACGGGCAGATTTTATAATGGGCTATAAATACCCCATTTGAGAGATGTTTCTCTCCAAGTTTTTAAGAGCCAAAATTTCCTACTTCTCTAGTGTTTAAAACAACAAGTTTTCAAAAGAGTTTTGGGTTCAAAAGATCTATCTTCATTTGTTTTAAAGTGTTGAAAAATTCAAAGAAAAAGAAAGTATTTGGGAATTGGTTTTTGATCTTTATTTCAATATCTATGTTGTGATTTCCCAAGTGTTTTTCTTTGTTGTTTTCATCTCCAAACACTTTATTTTCTCACTTGAGCTTATCATATCTATCTATCTATTAGGATCTTGATTTGTGAGAAAATTAGTTTGTGGTTGAGATAGACCACCAAGTTGTAAACTTTCATCTTTGTGATATCCCTCTAGTGAGAGGTGATTGAGTTGGTATCTCTCTATTGTGAGGTGATTGTAGAAGTTGTGGTTGGCTCCCTCTAGTGAGAGGTGGAGATTGAGTTTGGCTCCCTTTAGTGAGAGGTGGAGGTTGTGTTGGTATCCCTCTTAGTGAAGAGGTGGATTGTGTTTGTATTGGCTTTATGCCTATCCCTCATTTGTGAGGTTGATTTTGTTGGCTTTGAGCCTAGCCTCTAAGTGTAGAGGTTGTGTTGTAACTGAGAGAGGAGTTGTGTATTCTCGGTCATTGTATTGCCCCCAAATCCTCAGTGGAGGTTCCCTGTTTGGGAGTCCTGTGTGGACGAGTTAGTGGAAATCCTTCTGTGTGAAGGCGGGGACGTAGAGCTGTGTGCTCGAATCTCGAAACATATCTCGGTGTTTGCGTTTGATCCACTTTCTCTAACTCTCTCTCTATTACTTTGAGCATTGCATCTTATTGCCATATCATATATATGCTCGTGTTGTTTGTGTGTGCTTCACTTGTGTTTAATCACGAGAGCTTCATATAGCACCTCAACTCTTATTCAGAGGAATCAAGAGGAGTTAGTCTAGAGCCCTTCACCGGGAATTCGGCTACACTCGTTGGTTACATTAAGTGTGTTGCCATTTAAGTTTCAATTTCCGCATTTTGTTCATTAAATTAGTCGTACACCTATTCACCTCCCCCCTCTAGGTGTACTTACAATTGGTATCAGTGCCAAGTGTTCTTGATTTGGGTCTTACAACCTAGAGTTAAAGATCCTCATTTTATAGCTAATCACAATATTTGTTCACACATTATGGATTTCATGTCACCTTTGACTTTTGATATTCTTAACATCCAAACTTGAAAGGTTAAGATGTCTATGTACCTCAAAGGCCTAGGCATTCATGTTTATCTTGCTACCACTAAAGATTCATATGTTAATAATAGTAAGTATATTGAGGCTAACTCAAAAGCCATTCATGTATTGAAGAGTACCCTAAACAATGATTATTCATGTAGGGTTACTAATCTTGACTCGGCTTTTGTAGTTTGGAAAATAATACTCTCCCTTGGCGAAAAAAAATAATATTATGCGAGGAGCGACTCGGATGTTGGAAGTGACGCTTCCAACGTGTGCTACATAGTCCAAGGGGATAACCCCCTTGAGGTAACTACCGAATCCGAGTTAGAAGAGGATGTTGATATGTCCTATAATGAACTTGAATCATTTTGTCAACAACTTCTAGAAAAGTATGAAATGCTTAAAAAGGATAATAAGAAAATGAAAAATAAGTTTGATTGTTTGTTAAAAGAAAAAGATACTTTTCAAACTAAATTTGAAAATGTTTCTAAAGAAAATGAAAGTTTGAAAAATGAAATTGTTTCCTTGCTTTCTAAATTGAATGATCTTTGTGAAGGAAACACTTCTTTGAAAAATAAAATTGTTTTGGTAGAAAAACAAAAAGAAGTTGCTTTGAATGAAAACAACTCTTTAAAAAGAAAAATTGTTGAAAAAGAAAAAGAAAATGTTTCTAAAAAGAATAAGAAAAATGGTTCTCATTCTCACCATGCTTTACATGCTATCATTGATAAAAATGAAGTTAAATTTTTGAAAAATAGAATTGATTGTTTGGGCTCCACTTTGAGCCATTGTGCCTTGAACCACAAACGATTGGAATCTATGTTTCGAAAGAAACAAGTTCCATCTTTGCATGCACACAAACCATGGCATACACATGATCCACGTACACACTTATAACACGATGTATGCTCATGTGTACACTTGTACACATTGTGGACGTAAGGGCCACCTTGCTAAATTTTGCTATGATCGTATACATGATTCAAATTTAGCAACTAAGTTTGTTTGGGTTAGGAAAGGAGCTAACCCCCATGGACCCAAAAGAGTGTGGGTACCAAAGACCACCCCTATTGTATTTGATGTAGGTGTGGGCTCTCGCATGACGTGAGAGTAATGGTGCCTTGAGGTGGATGCGTTCCGAGCTTTATGAGGACAATTTGGATGCATCACTTTCAAGGGGAATTTGGTGGGAGGACCATCTTGTTTGGAGATATGGAGATGTGCCCTATTGATTTGGTAACGATCTCTAACTCCCATTTGTGTTTACATGCTTTTCATGTTATTGAGTTTTAGCATGTTTTGATTAGTATGTTAAATGACATGATTATTAGACTTGTGATATGCATGATTAGTATTTGAGACACCCATGTTTAATATGGACTTATACTTTTGTGTTCTCACATTTGTTTTAGCTAATATGTATATCATAGATCTAATGCATGTTCATTTACATAATGATCATATGAGTTTTTCTTTTGATTTCTATGCTTCATGTTTTGATTACATGTTTAGATGTTAGTTTTTATTAAAACTTAGATATATACTTGTACAACTAGTGAGCCACAAATAGACTATTATATGTTTGTACTTGAGCACTCATTTGTACTCATTAGATGTACTAATATAGCCTAGTTTTGATGTTTCATACATTTTGACTTGTATTCCCATTTTGTGCATGTTTTCATGTTTATGTTTAAACTTCATGTATATGTCATTGTGTCTAAACTAATAGCTATACATATACATCCTTGAGCCACTTGCCTCCATGCATATACTTTTGTGGACTCGTTTATATTTGGATATGTAGGTATACTCTAGTTTGTACATGACATATATAGACCTTGAAGGATTCTAGTTTTGATGACTTTCATGTTTTAAGGAATTTCATTTTGAGATCGATTGCCTAGTTTCATGATAATGTGTTTCACATAATTCTTATACACTCACTTTATTTAATGTTTTCTCATGATTTTATTTTCATGAGTATAACTTGTTCTATATAGATTTTGAGTGTTTGGTGATCATGTGACTTACATATTTTTTATGAAATATATTATTGTTTTATTCCTTACTTGAAGGATTTCGTACTAGTTTACAAATTTTTCATATAACTAGTTCGTATTCTTCATTTTGAAAGAATTTTCAATTATGCTAAATGATTTTTAAACCTATTTTTGAAAACCCTTTCCATTTAAGGGCGGTTGGTTGGGCGACCATGCCTTGTATACTTATTATTGAAAATCCTTTTAAACATGTGTTGAAATGGGTGGTAGGTAATATGAGTTATACACTTGATCTTATTGTGTTTTCAATTGGTATCATTGGATCTTTTCAATTGGTATCACTATTGACATTTTTTGTATACTCATATATGTTTTCATATATGTATGCTTACACGTCAAAATAGTATCAATTTCGATTGGTATCAAATTTTTCATACATATATATATGCTTTTTTGTGCTTATTATATCTCTATATCTTTGAGCACAAATTTTAGTTATGCTAAGCTTGATTTCTTAAATGACTATTATATTTCAATTGATTATGTTTCAATTGGTATCTTATACAAGCTTATGCATTATTTTATTTAGTATTTCATAAAGGGGGAGAAAATTTATATTTCATTTTTCAATTGGTTTTGCTTACCTTTAATATTCTACTCCCACACTTTATGTTAAAAAATGATTGAAAAATGATATTGATTATTTTTTGTATCATATGCTCCTAATGAAAAATTACTTTCAATTGGTACTAATCTTTACAATTGATATCAAGATTATCTATATATTTTTTAATTGATATCAAAATTTTTGGTTGAATTCTTCAAAAAGATTTATTTACTTACAATTGGTATAATATAGACATGTTTAGTTATATTAAAAACATTTGTTTTATGTACTTTCAAATAGTATGTTTTATTTATTTTCAATTGATATCATGATGCACTCAATTGATATATTTTTTTCTCAATTGGTATCATAATGTTTTGTTTTGATTAAACCCCTTATTGATATTTTTTTTTGTTTAAGACAAAAAGGAGGAGAACTTTGTTTTATTATTTTCTTTGACCCCTTTGTTGATAATTGACAAAAAGGGAAAGAAGTATTTGAGTTTATATGCATGTTTATTGTTTATTTGTAAGTTTATATCAAAGTTGTTTCATATTGATTTTTTTATTGTTGGTATCAAAAGCTTTTATTGATTATCTTCCAATTGGTATCAAGAATTTTTTTTATTGATTGGTATCAAGAGTTTTTATGTTGCTTTTATTGATAAAGTTTTCACATTGAAATTTTTATTGGTATCAAGAGCAATTAAAGAACATGTTTATTTTAAAAAAGGAAAAGGAATTTATTTTAAAAGTTTGGTATCAAGAGCATGTTCATTTCATTGTTTTATGCATGTTGATGCATATTCATGTTTAGCATTTATTGCATATATTTTATTGTTTATTGTTATGCATGAGTTAAGAGGGAGCTTCTTTGAAGCTTAACTTTAGTCCATACGTATATAACTCCATGAGTTTTGTCATCATCAAAAGGGGGAGATTGTTGGCCCAGAGGCCTTCCACTCTAGTTTTGATGATGATTAACTCATGTAGTTATAATTTACTAATAATCTTGTGATGTTTAGTTTCAGATACTTAACCAAGATATTAGTAGGTGATTAGCTTCAACAAAGGTGTTTTGGAGCTTCCACATGGTGATTCAAGAGCCCGAGCGTCAAGGTTCATATCTAGCACTCGTTGGAGTCAAGCTCGGTGGATCACGTTTGGATCGAGTCGACTTGGAGACGGAGCTCTACAAGAAGACTTCGGTACAGTGTTTAGTTTATAGTTTAGATCCATTGTTAAAGATTAGATAGTTTGATATGCTTAAGTTCACAACACACACACTTGTTTAAGTTTCATGTTTTAGTTTTCGGTTTTGGTTTAACCAATCTTGGTTTTCATGAATAGATAGAATCAACAAGTTTACATGATTTAATGTATATTAGATTTGCTCTATATACATCTATGCTTCAACTATTTAAACAAACTTAGTTTGATGTCTATTTCATGAGTTTAGGTTTTGTAGTTTAACAAAACTTATTTTCGGATTTATTGTCAAAAACATTGATATATATCGTTATATGTATATTGGATTCTATCCATATACTACATGCTTTAATGTTGTTTCAATATCATGTTTTTGTATTTGGATGAGTTTTGGACAAAACGTTTTTCCATTTCAAAAATCCAAGTTTTGAAAAATACGAGTTTTGGTTTTCGGCAAAATTTCTAAGTTACAAAAATAGTTCAAAATGTATGTAACATGGTTTGATTTTACTCAAACATGTTTGTATATCAAAGTATTATACTGAAACTATTTTTGTGGATTTTTAGAGATTTTATGGGATTTATTTGATATTAAAAAATCAAGTTTTAAATCCTATAATCAGCCCTGCTTGGCTATGGCGGTCGACCGGGCCGGTCTACCGGACCCAGAGTCGGTCGACCGGACCGGTCGACCGACTTGCACAAGGACGTGCACACAGACAAGCCACTTAGGCCGGTCGACTGAGCGGTCGACCGACTGAAAGTGCCCCACTCTCGGGTGGGGGCGGTCGACCGGACGGTCCACCGTGAGGCTTGGCACGGTCGACCGAGCGGTCGACCGGCCAGAGAGCAACTGCTCACTGGATTTGGCACGGTCGACCGGCAGGCTCAACGGTCATATTTTTGACCGTTGGCTGGTCGATCGGCCGGTCGACCGGAAGGTCAAAACTGACCTTTCTGCCAGCCAACGGGCAGATTTTGTAATGGGCTATAAATACCCCATTTGAGAGACGTTTCTCTCCAAGTTTTTAAGTGCCAAAATTTCCTACTTCTCTAGTGTTTAAAATAGCAAGTTTTCAAAAGATTTTTGGGTTCAAAGATCTATCTTCATTTGTTTTAAAGTGTTGGAAAATTCAAAGAAAAAGAAAGTATTTGGGAATTGGTTTTTGATCTTTATTTCAATATCTATCTTGTGATTTCCCAAGTGTTTTTCTTTGTTATTTTCATCTCCAAACACTTTATTTTCTCACTTGATCTTATCATATCTATCTATCTATTAGGATCTTGATTTGTGAGAAAATTAGTTTGTGGTTGAGATAGACCACCAAGTTGTAAACTTTCATCTTTGTGATATCCCTCTAGTGAGAGGTGATTGAGTTGGTATCCCTCTATTGTGAGGTGATTGTCGAAGTTGTGGTTGGCTCCCTCTAGTGAGAGGTGAAGATTGTGTTTGGTTCCCTCTAGTGAGAGGTGGAGGTTGTGTTGGTATCCCTCTTAGTGAAGAGGTGGATTGTGTTTGTATTGGCTTTGTGCCTATCCCTCATTTGTGAGGTTGATTTTGTTGGCTTTGAGCCTAGCCTCTAAGTGTAGAGGTTGTGTTGTAATTGAGAGAGGAGTTGTGTGCTCTCGGTTATTATATTGCCCCAAATCCTCAGTGGAGGTTCCCTGTGTGGGAGTCCTGTGTGGACGAGTTAGTGGAAATCCTTTTGTGTGAAGGCGGGGACGTAGAGCTATGTGCTCAAACCTCGAAACATATCTCAGTGTTTGCGTTTGATCCACTTTCTCTAACTCTCTCTATTACTTTGAGCATTGCATCTTATTGCCATATCATATATATGCTTGTGTTTTTTGTGTGTGCCTCACTTTTGTTTAACCACGAGAGCTTCATATAGCACCTCAACTCTTATTCAGAGGAATCAAGAGGAGTTAGTCCAGAGCCTTTCACCGGGAATTCAGCTACACTCGTTAGTTACATTAAGTATGTTGCCATTTAAGTTTTAATTTTCGCATTTTGTTCATTAGATTAGCCGTACATCTGTTCACCCCCCCTCTAGGTGTACTTACAAGGGTCACCGAACCAACACATCTACTACTTCAAGTCTCAGACAGGAATTATAGTAGATAATGATGCAATCTTGGCACGTTTGTTCATCGGCACTCTAAAAGGGCTTGCCTTTGAATGGTTCATGAAACTCCCAGAAGGCTCCATCAAAGAGTGGGGTGATTTGGAAAAGCTCTTCCTGATATGATTCTTTGAAGATGACTCGAAAATTACAATGCCCACTCTCCTGGCAACAAAGCAGCGAAAGGAAGAGTCAGTCAAAACATCTGTGGAGAGATTTCGAAATATAGCGCTCCGATGTCCTAGCGGAATGACCCAGGCCACTCGGTAGAAACATGCCGCCATAATCTACAAACTTCACTCCTAGCCCAGATAGGGGTTGCTGAAAGCCGCACATGGAAGCAATTGGTCTAGCAAGGTGAACAGGCTGAATAAATTGTCGCCAGGGTTAGGGCAGAAGAAAATAAGCCCCGACCCGAGAAGTCGACAAGGCGCGCGCCAGAAATATCTTTTCAACCAAAAACAAAAGATATGTTGGCGACAGAAACAAAATCCCCCGTCAAACCTCTGCCGGCCAGGGGAGGTGGTTCTTCAAGTCAGCCACGTGCCAACAAGCAGTATTTCTTCAAAGACGAGCATGTCGATTCATTGTTCAAGTTACTTAACAAGAGCAACAGATTGAAGCTTCCTGAAGGTAGACGTCCTGAAGAAGTCGGCAAGTCCGACAATCCTAACTACTGCCTGTATCATAGAATGCTAGGGCACCCCAACAAGAGCATAAGTCTTCAAAGATATCCTTCAAGCTCTGATCGATGCGGAAGTGCTAAAGCTCCGTCTAGAGCAGAAGAAAGTGACAGCTAATATGACATCATTTCTTCAGTTTGAAAAATAGCCTCCAGCACCAGCCAGAGTAGTTCCCATCCCGAAAGGGGAACTAAGAATGATCAATACGGACCCACACCATCAGCAGGCGAAAGGTCTTGTGCCTATCCTACACCTCAGGGAGACATTATGTGGGTTCATCCCGACCTGGTGGATGGCCAACAGTGGACTACTGTTACCAACAGAAAGTCCAAAGGCAAGGCAAAAGCTTCGTCCTGCAATGTGGTGTGCGCTTCCTCCCGGGAAGCAAAAATTGATGTTCCCTCACTAACCGATTCGGAGGAGAAGACAATCGTCCTTGCCGCAGAACTCAATAAATCACTCATGGCAGAAACTCGTTCGTGTCAGTCGTATTTAAATAAGTATGACGACATGGTGACAAGCTCTCCTAAAGCCACTACAGAGCCAACCAAACCCTCCACAAAGTAACCAGTGGAGAAGCAGAAAGAGCTTCAGTTTTCCAAGGCTCTCCCAAAGGACAACGCGGAAGGATCCACAACACCTTACCGTTTTGACGTCTTTGCTCAACTGGCCAATATCTCGGCCAGGATCACCCTCTACGAGCTCCTGAGACTATCAAAGTCAACAAGAGAAGCGCTGAGGGAAGCCCTAGCTAATGCTGAGGTTTTCATGTCCCAGATCCTAACTAGATCACAGGAGGAAGATGAAGAGGACTGCCTCCATGCCTCCCAAAATGCTCCCTGCATCACCTTCACGTCAGATGACATGTAGGTTAAGGGGAAACATGATCAGCCCCTGTACTTCACAGGGTACATTGGATCGTCTGAAGTGAGCCGCATTCAGGTAGATCCAGGATCTGCGTTGAGCATCATACCTCGCCGGGTCATGCAGCACTTAGGGATCCCCGCCCATCGATTGAGCGCCACCCAGACTACCATCTATGGTTTTAACGCCAATGGTACACGCCCAATGGGGATGATCAAGCTCAAATGCCAGATTTGGGACCTAAGATCTGAAGTGACGTGCTATGTAATCAACAACGACACTTCGTACAATTTGCTGCTCGGATGACCATGGATTCATCGTAATTCCATCGTCCCATCCACTCTCCATCAAGTCATGAAGTACATCGACAGAAGTGGGAAAGTCCGAACGTTGATTGCCGAAAAGCATCCGTTCAAGGGGAGTAGAGAACTATTTCACAGACTCCCTCCTGTACCAAGACTCTCTGGAGACGAACGAGAAACAACAGCCAGAGGAACCAGACTCCGGTAATGAAGCTAACGGAGCCAGAAGAGTGCATGTGGGAATTAAATCCACTTGTAATGAGCATTAATAAGCTCGATGTTAATAACACTGCCGACGATGTAGGCGAGTGGTATATTAATGAAGAGTTAATTTGGCTTACTTTTCTGTGTTTGCTTCTAATTTAGTGCCATCAGACACTAGTACAGAGGTGGATAATGACCCCTGGTCGGCAATGGATGCTCTGACATCATTGCATGTACCAATGAGGTCATCCCTCAAAACGTACCAAGATGTCGGTGATACGCAGGAATCAGTATTCATGGTCCCAGTAAGACGCAAAGGCCAAAGACCAATTCTTTTTGGAAGAATTAAGTCTGAATTGATGCTCGTGAAGACTCAGAAAGCGAAAATAAATCTCCTCAGTTCTCTCATTATGAGCCAAATGCACTCAAGATGATGGAGGGCATGGGGTATGATCTAACAAAGAGTCCTGGTTTGAACTTTGGTAAATGAAGAAGAACACTACTTTGATCTTTCATTCCGAAAGGGAAGACCCCTTACTATTACCTCGAACTCGCAGGGGTTTAGGCTATATGTCAACTCCAATTCCGTCAGCCTCTGAGTCTGTAGAGTCATTATACCATAATTACTCATCGGACACGTCATCATGGGAGTCGGATGTTAGTTTCAGCAATATCTTCAGAGAACTTTCAGTGAACATGTTTTCAACAAGCCACCTGGAAGAAAGAGATGAAGAAATGATCCAGTCTGATACAGATCCTTAGATCAAACACCTAAATACTCTCTGGGATATTCGCTTCGAACAACGCGAACCACTCACGGAAGATAAGGTCACCTAGATTAATCTGGGAGATGAGGCTAGTCCTAAGCCCATCTTTATAAGCGAAAGTCTATCACCCTCCGAGAAATAAGATCTAATATCTCTTGTACGAAAGTATATAGATGTCTTCGCTTGAAATTACGAGGACATGTCTGGGCTTGATCCTCGAGCGGCTATGTATCGCCTTAACATTAATTCAGACGTGAAGCTAGTCAAACAGCAGCAGCGACAGTTCCGTCCAGAAATAATGGAAGCAATCCAGACGGAAGTCAAAAAGCTTATAGACTCTGGCTTCATTAGGGAGGAGCAACACCATGATTGGGTAGCCAATACGTCCCCGTTACCAAGAAAAACGGGAAGATCCAGATTTGCATTGATTTTGCTATCTAAATGAAGCCTGTCCTAAAGACGAATTCCCTCTCCCAATCACGGATGTCATGATTGACAATACGTGCAAGTTTGAGCGAATTTCCTTTATGGATGGATTCTCAGGGTACAATCAAATCAAGATGTACCCTGATGACAAAAAGCAGACATCTTTTAGGACACCACTAGGGGTATATTGTTATACTATCATGCCCTTCGGACTGAACAACGCGAGGGCAACGTATCAGAGAGGTATGAATGCAATTTTTCACGAGCACACGCGAAAAACAATGGAATGCTACGTGGACGACATTGCAGTGAAAAGCCGCACCAAGGGCGACCACATAGCCGATCTGAAGACAGTTTTTGAAATCAGCGGACACATCAGTTGAAGATGAACCCCACCAAATCTTTCCTGAGGGTAGCCAATGGTAAATTCCAACGGTTTGTGGTGACATCCAAAGGAATTCACCTTGACCTAGAAAAAGTCCGTGGCGTCCGAGAGATGCAACCTCCAAGGAATCTCAGGGAGCTTAGAGGATTGCAAGGGCGACTAGCATACATCCGGAGGTTTATCTCAAATCACTCCGAAAGATGCCAACCATTCACCAAATTGATGAAAAAGGGCGTCTCATTCATTTGGGACGATGCTTGCCAACAAGTGTTCAAGGAAATCAAACGATACCTCACGCAACCACCTGTCCTTATAGATCTGGTGTCAGGAAAACCTTTCCTGATATACGTTTGAGCGATGGATCATTCTTTAGAATCTTTACTAGCCCAGAATGATGATCAGGGACATGAGTAGGCAACTACTATCTGAGCATGACCATGATCGGAGCCGAACATCGGTATAACCCGATCGAAAAGGAATGTTTGGTGTTGGTGTTCGCCATCCAGAAAATATGACACTACTTGGTGGGCCAGACTATAAATGTTATATCAAAAGTCAACGCTTTACGGTTGCTTATGACGAAGCCATCGTCTCTAAATGGTCGACTGGCAAAATTGGCCATATTGCTCTCCCAATATGAGATGCGCTTTCTACCGCAAAAAACCGTGAAGGGACAAGCGGTGGCAGATTTTCTAGCTGAACATCCAGATCCAAGAGTGACCAAACTTTACGAGAATCTCCTAGACGAGCTTGCTGAAGTTTGTCAGACTCTGACGTCTTTCGAAGGATAGATATGGCAGCTCTTCTTTGACGGTGGATCAAGAACAGGCCCACGAGGGCATATCGTAGTAGGAGTGGGGGGTAGTACTAGTCTCTCTATAAAACTACGTGATCCCTTGTGCATTCTCATTAACCGAGCAATGCTCCAACAATGTAGCGGAATATAATGCCCTTTTGATTAGAATGCAAATCGCCGATGAGATTGGCGTTAAAAATCTCAAAACATACGGTGACTTTAAACTCATCGTTAACCAAGTTCGCTGAGAGTACGAAGTCAGGCATGAAGACTTAGTACCCTATTTCCATGCAACTATCTCTATGGCTGAAAAGTTTGGAAACTTTAACATCGACCATGTACCACGCCAGCAAAATGCGCAAACAGATGCACTGGCATCTCTCGCTGCCTCCTTAGCCCTTCCAGCTGGAGTAGTAGAGAAAATACTTGTTTACAGCCACGACTTGTATTGCCTAAGAACCGCTTTTGAAGATCACCAAAAGTCGACAGGAGACTGTCAAGCCAAAGAAGCTTTAGAGACTTCAACAGGTCTAGAACTCAGGGATTGGCAATTTTCGTACATCGATTATGCCTTGTATGGCATTCTGCCTAATGATCCCAAAGAGGCAGCGGCCATTAGAAGGAAAGCCCCTAAATTCTACTATAATGCAATCACACGAACACTGTATCGTTGATCGCATGACAGGATCCTCCTCCGCTGCCTGTCACAAAAGGAGTCACAGGAAGTACTCAAAGAAGCGCACGATGGCATGTATGGAGCTCATCAGCCCGGTCTGGAACTTGGAGATCGACTCTGAAGGCTGGGATATTATTGGCCTACAATGATTCCGGACGCCATCACTTACGCCAAACGATGCCACGCCTGTCAAGTCCATGGCGATTTCATCCATCAAGCACTAGGATATCTTCACTCTACAAGCTCAACCTGGCTATTTGAGATGTAGGGAATGGACGTGGTCGGCCCTATCAGCCCACCTTCATCCAAGGGAGATCGGTTCATCTTAACTATAACCGACTACTTCTCTAAATGGGCTGAAGCTATTCCCTTAAGGGAGGTAAAGTCATCTGACGTGATCAAATTTGTTAAACACCACGTCATTTACCTCTTTGGTGTGCCACGACAGATCATTCATGAAAATGGGAACCAGTTCGTCAGCCAAGCTTTTCAAAGGTTCTGCAACAAGTTCAGAATTCAGAGTATGTCCTCAAAGGCATACTACCCAGCCGCTAATGGCCTCGCAGAAGCTTTCAACAGGACTATTGGAAAACTTCTCAAGAAATTCGTTTCGAAAAGCCAACGTGACTGGGACGACAAATTAGGTGAATGCTTATGGGCTTATCGCATGACGGTTCGAACCATGACTAAGGCTACACCTTTCTCCTTGGTGTATAGGTGTGAAGCTGTACTCCTATTAGAAATTCAAATCTCATCTTTACGTGTCGCCTTGACAGCAGAGATGACAAATGGGAGAAGCATCGACTGTGACTCCAAGAACTGGAGGCTTTGGACGATAAACGCCTGCAAGCTCAACAACAAATCGAGCTCTATTAAGCTCGAATTACCAGAGCCTTCAATAAGAAAGTCAAGGAGCGAACTTTCAAGAAAGGCAACCTTGTCTTAACTGTTAGAAGACCTATGGTGTGACGCATAAGACCAAAGGAAAATTTCAGCCCAAATGGGAAGGACCATTTGTAGTAGAGTCGGTCACTCAAATGGAGCAAATCGCCTCATAACCTCAGACGGTGATACACTCATGATGCCAATCAACGGTAAATTCTTGAAAAAATACTATCCTTGATGGCACTCTTCTCCTAATCAGGTTAATACTACACCTCTGATCGAAACTCCAGATCCAAGATGAACGCCAAAGAAAAGCTTTCTTCCTCTACTGGATCACATCACGGTCAATCAGCATCAAGCTAATCAAGCGCTGGTTACATCATGATGCAAGATGTAAATATTGAAGAAGGAATAAAATGCAAAACTTCGGTTTTAGTTTAGTTACTCTTCTACTGACATCCGACGCCTCTGACGGCTAAGGATAGAGGAAAATGCTGGCTTTTATGCCCAATATAAGTCTTCGATAACTTATCATGCTGTGGGGAATAGCATGGCTAGCCCAACTCAAATGGTGGTTGGTAAAGGCCCATCAAATTCGTTGATAGCTGAGGGTTTGCTAAAAATCCTAAAGGACTTGGTCCCATTCTCTCCTCCAAAATCTCCTACCAATTCTCACCCACAGAATGGTAGGGCCACAAAAAAACACTGTGTTCATCTCCCTAATGAAATGAACGTAGATTCAGTCAAGTTAATATTACACCTCTGACAAACTGGATATTTCCAATCCCCAGTGGATTCAGTGAAGTTAAAATTAAACTTCTGACAACAAAACTCATTAGTAATCCTCGCTGTTATGTTAATACTACACCTCTAACGGTAAATTTCTCATTTCTCAGGAAATCAACTATTGTCATGTTAATATTAAACCTGATAGTTCATTTTACATTCCACTTGAAATCCCCTACCAATTCTCTTCCATAGAGTGATAGGTCCACAAATACAATCATTACTATGTTAACACTACACCTCTATAATGAAAAATTTTAATACTCCCTAACGAGTACAAACTTCACTTGTCTCTCCTCTACATGGAGTCACAAGTCCTCAAAATTGTTCCTATCGCAGATCAATTCTTGTCAAGTTAAAATTACACCTCTGACATTCTAAATTTCACTTGTCAATTCTCATCAATAGAATGACAAGCCCTCAAAATTGATCCTATCGCAAACCAATTCTTGTCAAATTCAAATTACACCTCTTAAAATTACTGTTAAGTTTAACACCACACATCTAACAGTGATTAATTTGCTGTCAAGTTCAATAATAAACCTCTGACAGGCACTTTTCCTCAGGTTTTCATATCAAAGTTGAGATGAGCGATGCTAAGTTTAACATCACACCTCTAGTGTCCGGTTCATTGCTAAGTTCAATAATACACCTATGACAATGACTTTCCCTCGAACTTCCATATCAAAGTCGAGATGACCAATGCCAAGTTCAAAATTACACCTCTAGCATTACCTTCACTATCAAGTTTAACATTACACCTATGACAGTGATGTTTTCAGTCTTCCCAAATGAAGCTGAAATTCCCGTCAAGGTCAAGTTAATATCACACCTCTGACCCACATTTTTGTCAAGTTAATATCACACCTCTGACAATAATCTTAAATTCCTGAAATGAAATTTTTCCCCAACTTTGACTTGTTAAGTTAATTATCGCATTTTTAGTAAGTCAAGAGTCCCTACTTCTATGTGTCTGATTTTCAATGAAAAAAAAGGGGAATTCAAGACATATCAGAAGACAAGAAAAAGTGTCACTTTTATTTATGTTCAAACATATGAATGTGATACAAGACGCTCTCTTATATAATAAGATTGGGTGTTACAATAAAGGAGTACAAAGAAGTCCCTCTCTCTCAGCGAAAGGTTGCACGCACTCCTCAAGACATCTACACCGCTCCAAATACAAGATGTTTGGAGGAGCGCCGAAGAAAGACCACTTTCTTCCTCCATTGATCAGTGTTGAGACGATCGGATGCTGATTACACTATAATGCATGATGTAAACATTGAAGAAGCTCATCGCTAACCGAGAACAATGGTGTTTCTCAAGGTCGAAATGCAGAAGAACATTCTGATTCCACCTGACCAACTGGTGTGGGCCATAATCCGTCGTTGATGAACATCTCCACCACTAGAAAGTCATCTAATGAACATGGATTTTTTGTCGATGTAACTTCTGGGGTAAGATTGGTGAAGGGAGGATCCGAGACCTTACAAGTGACGTCCTCTTTCCCGTGACCTGCAAGAGGACTATACCCACCACCATACCCACTGTGACCATGAAAAACCCAGGGCATTGCTAGTGCATCATGTTCAATAAGGCCTTGACGGATATCTCAAGAGCTCGAACAAGCTAGCAGGTCAAAATATTCTCCCATGAGCCCAGCGAAGATGTGAAAGACTGACTGAGGCTCCTAGAACCTGCAAGAAGCAAAAAACCAAAAATTTAAAATTTTGTTAAGGCAGAAACAGAAAAGCTGAAGAGCAGACGCGATTGAAGTTGTGAACTTCAGACGCGGAGTTGGCCAGTGCAGATCTGAACGCAGTTTGGTGTCAGACCTGTGTCCAAGATAAAAGATGCAAGGTAACCCAGACGGAGAGTTCGCCACACCCGCGTTTGAGAAACAGAGGTTGCCACATCTATGTCCAGAGGTCTCGAAAGAGTTAAAATTCTCTTAAGTTAAGAACCTCAAATGTGGGCTTTATGTACAAAACTCATATTTTAAGATCTAAGTACAGAGTTTGTCACACTCGCATCAAAAGACTTATGACTTAGAATTAAAAGTCAGCCAGATCTCTTCATCAAGAATCCTGAAAGACGCGACTTCCGAACACAGGCACATCAATCAGACTTCAAGAAGAGATCAAGAGATCGTGTTTCTTCAATGGATAGGAAGACAGAAACTCAGAAGGACTGAGTATTTCATGGCGATAATTGGTTCCTACTCGGAGAAGAATTCTCTAGAAGTTGAACTTTATGCATCAAAGCGCGGCCGTAAAAGCACTTAAGGCGATGCTTTTTGATCTTGAAATCACTTGACACTGATAATCTTTGAAAAAGATTAAAGGAAAGCATGGAAGCCTTGAGTTCTTGATGTTCATTGGAACACATCTCCTTGAAGAGAAGATAGACAAATCAAGATGAAGACCCTCAGAACGCATGCTCTCAAAAGGAAACAATCTAACTAATAGACTGTTAAGGGGGATGAGGGCTATTTATTGGCAAGCCATAAGGCTTACAATTAATGGCATGAAAATCAAAGTCATCAGCCTTAATTCTCGCACGAACATCAAGTCCAATAAGGAGCTGACGCGTGGATTGCCACTTCGGGAAACATCGAAGGACACAAGTCCCCAATCGTCAACGCCGACCTGGCATTAAAAGATCCAATAAGATCTTTACGATGGGCTGCATGTAACGCTCAGGAAGCAGCATCAAGCGCAAACTCAAAGGTCGTGTCCACAAGTCCGCGACCTTTCATAATTCTGAGGGCTGCGTTCCTTTCATTCCTACTGAAGATTCCACAACCGCGTCTCCTGAAGTGGTCCATAGCCGCGTCTCCTCAGCGAGTGGGATCCACCATCCACGACTATTCAGGAATTGTGTCTTGAGCTCACACCCATTCACAAGACTTGAAGGCTGCGTCCTGAACCTGAAGGCCGCGTCTCCTTTATCAAGGACGCAGGTTCGCGCTTCAAGGATGCGCCCTCTCAAGGGACCAGATTCGCGTCCCTACCTACCAGCTGAAGACCCGTGCGTCATTCTTGAGGGGCCCAAAACCGCGTCTCTACTGCAAATGAAAGCCGTGTCTCAATCATAACTCAGTACAGCCTGAGTTTGCGCCCTCTCAAGGGACCAGAGCTGCGTCTCTATTGAGTCAGAGTCGCGTCCCCACCAACCAGCTGAGACCCGTGTGTCATTCTTGAGGAACCTAATGTTGGAACTTGTTTTGATGAAGACATTTGTGAAGCAAATCATTTGGAGCTCTAACACAAGCCCATTCAAGAGTTCTTCATGATCAAGACTTCCCAAAGAGAGTTGCTAATGATATGTTTTGTAATAGTGAAATAGCATGTGAAAAGCCTTGATGCACACACACATATCATAGTCACTTAGTCGACTTATACTCCTTTCAAGTCGACTAATCCATTGTGTAGTCGACTTAACCAATTCCTTAGTCGACTAAACCTTGTGTCCAAATTGATACCAACTCTCTGTTTGTCCTGTTAGTCAACTTAACAGAAAACCTAATCGACTAATAGACATTTGTAGTCGACTTGACCCTTTCCCCTAGTCGACTAATCGCTGGCCTAGTCGACTCATAAGTTAGTTGTGGTCGACTTGGTTCAGTTGTCCAGAAACTTGTCACTTGAACTTATCATGACCTAGTCGACTTGGTCCTCACTATAGTCGACTAATCTTGGAAAATTTGCCAAGACTAGTCGACTAACCTATATCTCAAGTCGACTATAGGCAGTTTCTGACTGTTGGACAGTTTCTGTATTCTGGTATTTTCTGCAACGTTCTCCAATGTTTGAACATTCAAATTGCACCTAATAACTACCCTAACTAACCCTAGAGTGCATCTATAAATAGGGTTGTTAATCTAAGGCAAAATACCAATGCAAATCTTCAGTTTTCTTACCAAAAATTCTGCCAAACATTCTGGTTTCCTGAAAACTGTTCCCACTTCAAGTTCTTCACCAAAATCCTATTCCTAAGTGAAGATTTCTTAAGTTCTCCTATACTAGCCCTTGTCCACGATCACATACTGAATCAAGGCTTATAGGAAAGGTTGTAATCACTCAAAGAATTCATTGTACAAGTGCGTCTTCTTGGTGTAGAAGAGAAGTTGTACAAGGTGGCGTTTGTTCTCTTGGTTGTAAGAGAAGTTGTACACATTTGGCAAAGGGGATTTATCAAGTGGTGTGCAAGGTGTTGATTTTGGGTGTACAAAGTCAAGGATAAAGGAAAATCTCAAGCGGGAGGCTTGGGGACTGGATGTAGGTCACGAGGACCGAACCAGGATAAATCACAAGTGTTTGCGATTGTTAACTTTTCTGTGATTTGTTTTTCTTTATTTGCAAATATATTTATTTCCTTTATACTAATATTCTTGTGAGTGTTGACTTCGTATATTAGATCCACATTTGGCATCATATCGGGACCAACAATTGGTATCAGAGCACTGCATACCTAGTCAACAATCTACAAGGATGGCAACGGAGTTTCCTTCGTCACAATTCAAAGAAGGACATTCTACACAACGTCCACCGCTATTTGATGGATCCAACTACAACTATTTGAAGTGTAGAATGAAGATCTACTTGCAATCGCTCAACTACGAACTTTAGAACATCGTAGAAGCACCGTACACCAAGCCTACTACCCACTACAACGCTTGGAGTGATGATCAAAAGAGGAATGCGAACCTTGACGCCAAAGCGATGAATGCTCTATTCTGTGCCTTAACCAAAGAAGAGTTCAACCGTGTATCAACAGCCACTTCTGCAAATCAAATATGGCATACTCTTCAGGTAACACACGAAGGCACAAATAAAGTTAAAGAATCTAAGATTTCTGTTCTTGTCCACAGATTTGAATTATTCAAAATGGAGGAGAATGGTTTGTTCATACTCCTAGAATCTCGCGGAGCATTATTTATCAGCCTGAACTAGTTGGATGTTTTCTGGAAACACCGCCTTATTTAGCTGGATTGAGAATTTCAAATCTCATAATTATATATAAAGAAACTAAAAAAAACTAATAAAGTCAAGATTGAAAAGTTGCCTTAATTAAGCCTGCTTAGTTTAACAAAAATATCTCGTGTAGCTTGACAAATGCTTCCGTAATGTTGAAGGGTACCTCAAATGGGCTGCATGGAGCTGTCAGGGGAATGGCCTTCCACAATTGGGTGTGTTTGGTTGCAAGAAAGTGGGCGGAAGTAAGAAAATGAGAAAATATAATTGCTCACTTTCTTATCTATTCAAATACTGAAAAAGAAAAATGAGAAATACTTTTTTCTTTTTCTCTTTCTCTTTTACACAATTACTTTCTCACTTCTAGTGTGCTACAGTTAATTTTGTCGTCATGTAAATCTCATTTGTAATAAGTTGTACCTCAAAACAGTTAATTTTATGGCTGTGTAAATCTCACTTACATTCTAATTACAATCTAATTTTTATTTTTTAAAATAATTTTTATTTTAATATTATTTTATGTTTGGTCAACTTTTCCACTTTCACTTTCATATTACCATTCAAACACCAAAAAAGATATAACATTTTTAAACTCACACTTCTTAATAACATGAAAGTACTGAGAAACTCACTAGCTAATTCTCAAGTTTTAAAGGAAACTATTACTGTTTTCTCACTTTCTCACCTTCACATTTACTCAAACAACCCCAATAGAAAGGTGCCAACGGCAACCATAGCATGCATCTAAAAAGGATATGGCATCATTCTCTAAAAATATGTTTTAGAATATGGCATCATTCTCTAAAAATATTTTAGCATATCCTGACTGGTTGCCATGGGCTTCGGCCTCGCTGCGCTTCTAACGAGGCACCAAGCACGCAGAGCAAGGTGACAGGAGTATCGTTTTTATTTTTCTACCTTCGCCGTTTATGGCACAAGGCTAAAGCAGTTATCGCGTTGAATTTTCACAAAATTTATTCGATTGTGTTAAAAGAAAATAAAAAATAAATAAAAAGTCTGTAATGATACGAATTTTTTCTGATCGGGTTCCTTCTCACGAGCGATAAAATGCTTGGAAAGTCGTACGATGGACTTCATGCACGCAGCTTTCTTTGAAAGAGTTGGGCGCGTGAGTCCTACAGGCTCATCCTTAGCTTTTCAAGAGACAACCAAATATGCCCTAAAGAGAGGGGGGCAACGATCATATTGATTTTTCTTTTCTTTTCTTTTTAATGTTTGTGATAGCAGTCACTTACACTGAGTTCAGTGCGGAGCTTATTGGGCTCTATAAAATTAGGAGATCTCTCCTATTTCTTCCCCACCCTCTTCTCTCTCTCTCTCTTCTTCTTTCACCACTTTTTTCAACTCATCGCCATTGAAATTTAAACTGCTAGAAATTTCAATCGAAAGTAGTGACAACGAGAGAGGTCTTATTAGTATTTTTGAATTTGATATCAATAGAACAAGTAAGAATAAAATAAGTGTTGAGCGGAGGCATTTGGTTCTAAAATGGAATGTCTCTCTCTTACCATTTCAAACGTATACTGCTACAAACCAGTTTTCCTTTAGTGTTGTAGACAATGTCTTTCTCTTGTTTCTCTAGATATTGATACTCATAACAACACCAACTATTGGTTTTGTAATAGTGATACGCATTCCACGTAGACAGTTTCAGATTATTGACTTGTTATCAATTGTAGATTCTGCATGGAGACATGTTAATGCACTACCGGTTGTAGTAATTATCGTCTTAAATAAACACTCTTCCAAATTTCATACATGCATTTTCATATTATTTAAGAATGTGTTTGGTTTACAAAAACTTTACGTTGAGAGCAGCAATACGATTACAAGTTGATGCTGCTTGGAGATCATTTGTAATGCTCAGAGATATGCGACGAAATGTGGATGGCAATGGCCAGCATATGTCATACAAGGTGCCCCTCGTCGAGAAGGTGTTGGTGATTGTAGGTTATTCACCTTGAAGTTCAAGGAGTACCAAGGCATGTTTGTTTTGAGGAAAACGGAGGATAAGTTGCAAGTAGGAAAACATTTTTTTTTCCGCTTTCACCGTTTGTTTAACCGTAAAAAAACAAGTGAGATTTGCATCCCACTTGTACCTTTTACAATCTCATTTTTCACTTTTATATTCTCATTTTTTCACTTGCACAGTTACTTTTTTTAATATTTGATATTAAAAATATTAATATTTAATATTGCAATGAATATTTTTTTTAAAAATTTAATTTAATTCTAATTTTTTAATATTTAATATTTTAATATTTATGTTTTTAAATAATATTAAATATTTAGTATTTTAATATTTTTAATAATTATAAATATAAAATATTATTTTTAAAAAATATTTTAATATTTAATGATTTTAATTAGTTTTAATTATTATTTTAAAATTTTAATTTTTATTTATAGTTTAATATTTTAATATTATATTATTTTTTAATAATAATTTAATGTTTTTATTACTATTTAATATCTAAGTGACAAAATTATTATAGATTTTAATCTTAATAGAAGATTTAATTTAATAATATTGAATTTTTTAATCAACAAACAATTAATTTTGTGGTCAATTTTTTCACTTACACTTCCACGTTACAAATCAAACATCATAAGACACAATATATTTTTCTACTTACACTTCTACATTACAACTAAATATTAAAAAAAAAACTGATATAAATCTCGGTTTCTCACTTACACTTTTATATTTCAAATTCAAGTTTTTCACTTACACATTTTCTTTCCATTTGCAACAAATCAAACAAGTAGGATGCAACACGTCTAACCTCTAACATATTCGTGGTGTATCTTATTCTTAAAGTTGAAACTAATGTTTTCTTGTTTTAACATTGTATTCCACTCGAAAGTGATTATTGCTTTTGTTGTTCAACAATCTATTCAAACAATCTATTCAGAAAATTCAAAAGAGGTTGATGGCGATATTACTGTCATCATAATTAAATCAAGAAGTGTACGTGCGTGATGAAATTTGGTTCATCGGTGAACTTCTGCGATATTAACAGAAAGGCTGCAGCATGAGAAGAGACAAACAAAGGTGGATTAAAAAAATTCAACCAACCCCACTCATTAATATTTTAATTCTACACAACTCAGTTCAAATCGAGTTACAACTCATCATGTACATGAAATGTGAACAACGTGAGCATGTCATCCACACGAGTCACTTTCCATTTCTCATACCCCAACAATCAGTGAATTTTTCACTCTCCATAACCCTGTAAAAAGTTCTAATTGTTGTAAAAGCCAGTAGATAATTCTTTGTTGTTTATTAACTATAATTTCTTATATGTTTATTATTTATTAACTGTCAATTATTAATCACTAATGATCAATCTCAAATGACTTGTTTGAATTTTAAATGATCATTAATTACAAATCATTTTTGTGGGAGAGAATGATTAGTAACTTAATTGAATGGTAATAATCATAAAATTAATAGTTTAAGATAAGTAAATAAATATTTAAAATTTTATTTAATTTTATTTAATTGTTTTCTATGTAATTTTTAATATTAATGTAATGCTAATTTACTAATTATCAATTAAAATTTAATATTACTAAATAAGTGAGTTCACCAGTTTAATGAGTTGACGCTAATCTCCTTTTATTCCCACTTTTTTAACCAAAAAAATAAAGTTGTTTTGACAATATCGCCGAGATCTTCGAACTCAATATCTTTTTTTAGCATGATCTCTACAGATCACGTCTCTTTTTAAGTCAAAATCATATTTTTTATATTTATCTCCGCCATTAACCTGGTTTATAACTAAAAATCAATTTTTTTTTCTTTCACATAATCTATTTAATCACGTATCTTTTAAACTAAAAATCAAATTTGTATATTTGATCTCTTCTATAACCTCGTTTTCTGACTAAATAATAATTTCTTTTTTGTTTTTTAGGTAAATTTTTATACTCTTTTATGATTTTTCTTTTGTTTAGCCAGCTTTCTTTGAGGGAATTTTGTGGGTTAAATTTGTTTGCAGTTATATTAGATCTCTAGTGAGTACTTCCCCTAATTGTATTACAAAACCCACTGATGTGATCTCCTAGAGCATCTTCAAAGGTTCTCTTGAACATCTTTTATTTAAGCGATGGAGGGGGCTAAGAGATCATTAAAGGACCATTGACCTTCAATAGTACTCCCTTAAATGAGCTAAGGGACTATTAAGGAGCCATTGATCTCATTGTTCTCCAATGGTACTCCCTTAAATGTCCTCTTCACTCTTAAGTTTAAATATTTTAATGTTTTGAAATAATTTTTTATTTATTTAATAAATTTGTAATAAGTAAATTTAATTATATATTTTACGTATTAATTAATTATTAAATATTAAAATCTTATTAAGGGGCTGCTAAGAGACTTCTTAACAACCTCCTCAAAAGGGATACTTGTAGGGACTTTAGTTGGAAGGGAGAAACTCCGGCCCCTTAGAGAACACCCCAATGTCGCTTAATTTGTTGAAGGGGGCCGGTTAATCAACCCCCTTGGAAATGGTCTTAGATCTCAAGGTTATTCACTAAGAGGTTGTTTGTTTACCCTCTAATTTTTACCTTTAATACTATGAGCCCACATCTTTTTCTTTCCTTCAAGTTATTTGTTTGCCCTCAAAGTTAATGGGCAAAACTCCTCCACCTCAGCTTTTTACATCAATAGTTGTACGTCAGATTTACTCCCACAAATCTCAGAAAACAAAGAAAATGTGACAAGCGGGAGCTCACACCCTTTTCCTCACTTACACTTTTCAGCGGCAAAACACGCCCTAAAACAATTTCTAAAAAACTAAAGCTAAAAGTTAATCTCCCCACAGTAATGGACCCCCAAGAAGAAAATAACATCAAAGTTTACAAGATAAAATCATTTGGAAGAGATGAAATACTAGCATAGAGCATACATACGTGGCATCTGTTGATTCATGGTCTACCGCTGCTGTCTATCACTTCCCTTTTCAAGTTTACTGTCTTCACTCATACCATGTCTTGTAATGAACCATTGCAAGATGAATCGCCTGCAAAAATGAAACGCTAGCTTGTACCAGGCATGGAAGCCATTAAATCACGGTCTTTGCGGGTTTGGATTCATGAAAGTGGGAAGAAAATGAGTTTCTCACTTTTCTTATTTGTTTTGAACCGGAAATGAGAAATGAACCTCTTTTCCCTTTTACACATCCTTTTACATTATCATTTTCTCATTTTCAGGGTGCTACAGTTAATTTTGTGGTCATGTAAATTTCATTTGTAATAAGTTGTAACTTAATGCATTAAATTTTGATGTTAAATTTCACTTGTAACACAATTACAGTTCAAAAATATCACTTCAGAAATAATATTTAATTTAATATTATTTTGTGGTCAACTTTTTCACTTTCACTTTCACATTACTCATCAAATAGTGAAAAACACAATATATTTTTTCACTTACAGTTTCACATTATAATCAAACACTGAAAAACTTATTTCTACAAATCCTAATTTTTCACTAAACTTTCCTATTTCTCACTCCCACTTCTCATTTTCCTCCCACTTCCATGAATTCAAACCCGCTTAAATGGCGTCAGATCCAATAAAGCTCCCCATCTGGGGTCGGGAATGGGCCGGACTCAGGACTTAATGCGGACTCACATAATTGGGTTCCGGGTCCATTTACTCGTCTTGAAACCCGAGTCCGGCCCATTTACATGTCGGACTTGGAATTCTGGGCACGAATCTATTTTTAAAACAAACCTGTCAAAACTAAAGCCATCAGATCCATATTCTTTCATAATAAGAATATAAATTTTAACATAATATATATATATGCTTAGTGAAGAATAGATTAAAAAAAAAGTAACTACTAAAGTCAAATATTTACAATTATGAATAATAATAATAATAATAATCGTGATAATGATAATGAGTAAAACTTATTTACTATTGAACCAAGCTTATATTTTATTTCATTCTTATAACAATAGAGAGATATTATAGTTTATAGAATTCATTAGTCCAATAATGTGACTGCCAGAGATTCACTATTTTATAAAATTTCATTTCAATATGTACATAATGCAAGAATCCAACACATATGGCAACAAAGAAATATAAATATCTATTTCTCACACAAAATCCCTCAAATAATGAGGTTACAGAATCATAAGAACAACTTACTCGAGCCCATCGCGTCTCATAAGCCTAAACCTAGCCCGATTAAGAATCAAGCTGAAAACCTAAGGTAGAGCAGGCTTAAAATTATAATTGCCTGGCCCAGGTTCGACTCTAACCTCACCCCCCGCAAGTGGCATTTCGGTCAGCTCACAGATCGTCAGTTCTAGCCCTCGCGCGCGTGACATTTATTGCTACCTCTCCAACTGGTCTCAGCTTTTGATAATATGCCCCCACTCTCACAATGAGATTATCCCCATTGCGAGATGCTTCCAACTTGTAATATTTTCAAGCAACCATCCACTTTAGTACGGCTATCAAGAAGAAGCTGCACACATTGCTTTGATGGCAACCAATGCCCACAAAGATCTTGCCATCAACACACTCGAATTTGGGGGGAAAATTTTTCTTTTAGCCACCAAATCTGTATGTAGCAAATTTGGTGGCCAGTGGCTTTTCGCAAGAATATGGTATCATTATTAAGATATTAGCAACTGTTACTGAGATCATACTACTCGCTAAAGAATACATATAAGTTTAGCCTAATGTAAAGAGAGATCAAACTTTTATATTCAGACCAGCGAGACGATAATATATGTGCTACACAACAACAACAACAACTAAGCCATTTGTCTCAAGTATTTGGGATAGGCTATATGAACCAAAAGAGAATTATGTCGGATCGGGCATATGGATCAGCTTTCTCCACTAATTCTTATCGAGCAATATGCCTTCACTAAGACCTTTAGCCTCTATATCTTGTCGTATTACCTCCATTCATGTTTTCTTCAGTCTCCTCTGCGCTCTTTTAACTTGCCCTAATTTGATACGCTCTACTCGCCGGACTGACGCATCTGTAGGTCTACGTCGCACATGACCAAATCATCGTAGGCGGTTTTCTCTCATCTTCGCCACGCCTATTTTGATACGAATATCCTCATTTCTCACCTTATCTCTCTTCGTGTTACCAAACATCGAACGAAATATGCGCATCTCTGCTACACTCATTTTCTGGGCATGATATCTCTTTATAGCCCAACATTCTGTGTCATATAACAAGCTGGCCTAATAACAGTCCGATAAAACTTTTCCTTCAGCCATAACGAAATATTACGATCACATAACACTCCTGTTGCGCTCTTCTAGTTCAACCAGCCGGCTTGGATCCTATGGTTGATATCACTATTGATCTCCCCATCCTTTTGGATAATAGAACCCAAGTACTTAAAATGACTGCTCATCGGAATTTCTTGACCATCTAGTGTCACAATACTATAATCTCATATTCCCTATTTACTGAATTTACACTCCATATACTCTGTTTTGGTCCTACTTAATCTAAAACCTCGATATTCTAGATTTTGCCTCCATAACTCCAATTTTACATTTACCCCAGCTCTTGTTTCATCAACTAGGACAATATTATTAGCAAATAGATATATCACGGTATCTCATGCTGAATAGCTCTAGTAAGCTCCTCTATCACTATGGCAAATAAGAATGGACTCAATGTAGATCCTTGATGCAATCCAATTGTGATAAAAAAATCACTTGTTATGTCTCCACAAGTTCTGACATTTGCCACTACTCCATCGTACATGTCTCTGATTATGTCAATATATTTGATGGGGACTCCCTTTTTCATCAATGTCCACCATAATACCTCTCTTGGCACCTTATCATAAGCTTTTTCTAAAACAATAAAATTCATATGCAAATTTCTCTCCCTCTCTCGAAATCGCTCTATAAGTTGACGAAGCAAATGAATAGCCTCTGTCATTGATCGCCCCGACATGAACCCAAAATGGTTCTCAGATATTTTAATATTCAGCCTTAACCTATGTTCAATTACCTTTTTCCAAAGCTTCATGATGTGACACATGAGTTTTATTCCACGATAGTTTGAACAACTCTGAATATCACCCATGTTCTTATAGAAAGGTACAAGGGTACTCTTCCTCCACTCATTTGACATCTTTTTATTTAGTCAGATCTTGTTAAAGAGGTTCGTCAGCCATCTCACGCCCACCTCTCCTAGCATCTCCATACCTTAACAGGAATTCCATCCGGACCAATAGCTTTTCTTGACTTCATCCTCTTCAAGGCCTCTTTAACTTCAAATTCACTAATTCTGCACAGATAATTACGGTTCATATCTTGACACTGATTGGTAAGATCATCCAAATCTTGAGTAAAACTACCATTGAACAATTTGTCAAAATACTCTCTCCATCTTTTTTTGATTTCATCTCAAATTAAAATCTTCTGATCCTCATCTTTGACACACCTCACAGTACATAAGTCTTTCTCTCTCTCTTTCGAGCAATTCAATATATATCCTTTTTTACCTCTTTGGTGTCAACTTCTCACACTTCTTTGTACATTTTAGCTCTTACATTCTGAACAGCTTTCTTAGCCTCCTTCTTGGCTAGCTTATACCTCTCAAAACTCATTCCATCACAATTTTTCTTCAAATCTCTGTAAGAGTTTCGTTGATCTTAATGACAGTTTTTACCTCTTCATTCCACCATGATGTAACCTTACATAGTGGAGCACCACCCCGTGACTCACCAAGTACATCTTTAGCTACTCTTTTAATGCAGCTAGTAATTTTGTTCCATATTGTATTGTGATCATCTTGGGATTTCAAATCTGCTTCATGTACTGCTCGAGCTACAAAAACTCCTTGGTTACCTTCTTTTAGCCGCCACCATTTAACCTTAGGATCTAACTTATGTTTAATCTTTCTAAATCTCCTTCTAATCTGGATATCTAAAATTAAGAATCTATGTTGGGTTATTACACTCTCACCCGGTACTACCTTACAATCCATACAACAACCTCTATCTACTTTTCAAGTTAAAAAGAAATTTATTTGGCTCACACTTGATCTACTTCTAGAAGTGATCAAGTGAGACTCTCTCTTCCTAAACTAAGTATTCGCTAAGATCAAATCATACGACAAAGTAAAATTTAGAATCAAGTTACCTAGTTCATTTCTTTCCCCAAAATTAAATCCTCCATGTACACTATCAAACCCATAACAACTAGTTCCTACATGCCATTGAAGTCATCGCCTATGAAAAACTTTTCTCTAATGGGTATGCCTTGCACTATCTCATCTAAATCCTCCCAAAATTGACGCTTACTAGACTCATCAAGTCCTACTTGTGGTGCATAGATACTAATAATATTAAAAATCTCCCTACCCTAAAATAAGTTTAACTAGTAAAATCCTATCACCTTTTCTACTAACCACCACTACATCCTGAAGCAATTGTTTATCTATGATCACACCCACTCCATTACGATTTCTATCTCTACTAGTATACTAAAGTTTATAACCCCAAGCTCTATAATTCTAACTTTTTCACCTACCCACTTAGTTTCTTGCACACACAAAATACTAACATTCTATCTAACCATAACATCAACTAACTCTGTTAATCTACCTGTAAGAGAACCTATGTTTCATGATACTAACCTAATCTTATATTCATGAGCTAACTTCTTTACCATCACCCGCTCATAAAAGTGTGGGAACCCTTTCTCATTTGACACCACATCCGAGCGCCGATGTGACGCGTCATTTTTGGACGACGACCTAGCAACCTTTACCCACTTTTCACTACACCCAGGCTCCGAGGCAGCGCGTCGCTCAATAGGGAACACCCCAATGAAATTTAGTTCTTGGTTCATGTTCATAATATGTGACATTATTTTACGTTGGCTGTCACAGGCCTACCACAACCCTCCTCCTTTATCTTGGCTTGGGACAGGCAGTGAACGGTGCACTAGTGATTAGTCTACAATTCTGCATTATAACATCACATTTTTCTACCGATTTATGAATAAAATATCATTTCTAACTTTGTTTTGGTTTACTTTGAAGATAATCAAGAGTTTAGGGGTAAAGGCGTAATAAGAGCTTAATTAAATCCATTTTCGGATAATTAAATCTGAATTTTATGGAGGCCAAGATAGAGAATTTCTAGAAGATACATTGAATCTAGATCTTGACGGGTATCTGACAAAAATTTGGACATAAATAACCGAATCTTAGTCCATCTGGAAGGTCCCCGAAGCGAGGCGAATCCACGCACCAAAACTAGGGACCTAAGTCCCTGGTATTGCCGTGAAAACGCGGCTATGCCACGTTTTCGCGGCCCTATGGTGGGCCCATGCGTCGATTTTTGGCACGTGGCCTCGTCTCATCTTCTGGAGCCTCCTTTTGCCTATAAATACCCTTGTAGGGTTCCGAAACGCAAGCAGATTGAGAAATAGGCTAGGTTTTCTCTCTTTTAGTGTAGGTTAGTGTAGGTGTTCTCCTTTTCTTTTGTATTTTCATTTCGTTTTTAGATCATGTATTAGGGTTGAGAGATTCAGAGAGAGTTGATATAATAGATGGTGACAATCTATGCAAAGGTGTCTCCTTTCTTCTCCATTGTAATCTTCTCCATTTCTACATGATGCTTAACTAATTTTTCTTCTCATGGCAATCTAACTATTAACCACTAATCATCTAACCACTTACTTGATAATCCACATGAATCTAATAGCCTCTACAAGACCTTACTCTTGCAAGAGCCATTGATGACTCATGATGATGGATTCTAACATTCTAACATTTCTAACATCTAACCCACTAACTTGCTAACTTACAATATCTTCTTTATTTCATGCTCACCTCTAACCAGTTTTGATGATCTAATAGTACCTTGCAACTTGTTGTGTGGTATGAATGCATTGTTTGAATGTAGAAGAACAATCTTATGTGTCATACTTTGTATCGTCTCTTGAAGTCAAGGACTAGTGATGACCAAGGATTCATGTGAGGTAATTATCACTAAGAGGTTAGCATGATTAGTGGAGTAATTAGTAGTTAGTAACCATGAGTTTTTTATCTTATTTTAAAAATCAATTTTAAAACCCTTTTATAATTTTCCATTGTTGTCTCACCAACTTCTTAGTTCATCTTTGTTTCATCTTCTTTTTGTTTTCAAAATCACTTCTTATTTTGTTTTCACATCGTCATTTTCATCGTCTCCTCAACCTATCACTTCTGGATTTCTTTTCTTTTTCTTTTTCTCATTCTTTAACAAAGAAGGAATTGTTAACATAACACATGAACAAGAACTGTTAATGCTTCTATCGCCTTTCGTCCCTGTGGATTCGACCCGTTGAGTTAATGTTATAACAGAAGTATCGAGGGAACATTAGCACACATACAATTACATTGATTTCATATAACACACATTTTTGAGTGCTGTTCTGCTCCGATCAACTGGCGGAGTTGATAATATATGTGCTACTTAACATTAAAACTAATGTCAATTTAGTATCTTCCAATTAGTGGCTTCATACATCATCAAAAAGGAGATCGCTCCTAAAAAAGAGTTACCGGGGACCAATGGAATTCTTAATGTTGCGCGCGCCTAGACAACAATCTCTCTGAGGAGTCCACCAACCAGACAGAGACAGATGCAGTCGGAGAAGTACCCAACACGATATGAACAGATAAACAAAGGAGAAAGCAAATCAACACAGTATTTAACGAGGTTCGGCAATGTGCCTACGTCCTCGGGCAAGGGAGAGGGATTTTATTGATTCAATAATCAATATACACTAATAAAGAGGAATACTTTTAGGAATTTCTAGGGATACAATACATGAGGGTTCTAGCCCTTATTTATAGCCACAGAGTCAGGGATTTAGGAAACCCTGATTGGATTTGACTCCAATACAGGAAAGGAGTCTGATCCAGAAAGGATAACAGAACTCGTCTGTCAGTCGACCGACCGTCGATCGACCCTTGTGCTCGTTCGATCGGCCCAGTCGACCGGCACCAACCGAGAGCGGCCAATTTCAGTCGGTCGACCGGGCGGTCGACCGCTCTTTTGCCATGGTCGACCGTGCGGTCGACCGTTGCACGTCGTGCACGTCGGTCGACCGGGCGATCGACTGGCCTTGTCCAGCGGTCGATCGGGCGGTCGACCGGGCTCTGTCCTGGCCTGCTGCATGCACCGTTCTTAATCCCTTTGACTTTCGGTCACTATGCTATCTTCCTGTATCTCCTCTCACTCCTTACAATTCTTCACCTCGGTGAAGATTTTTCAAATCTCAGCCGAACTCCAACGAACACCTGGTGAAATCGATACACAATCTCGACGAAATCGACACACGATCTCAACTTGAGCGCTCTGAACGAAATCGACACACGATCTCGATGAAATCGACACACGATCCCGACTTGGCCAATAGACGAAACCTGTTCCTTCAAACGAATCGCCAGTACACGTACAATTGATTTCTCCTGATCTCACCAGATCCAAATTGAGTTTGTCGTTGCCACCTACAACTCTCACCAACTCCAATATCAATTGTAAGCATCCAACTTTAGCTCAGCTATCCAAACGGAATGCATCATACATGCGTTCTCATTACTTCACCTGAAGAGAACTACCATATGAGCCAACCAACAACCGTGTCTCCCACTCAGAACTTCATGGAATTCTATTCCAATTGATCTCAAGAAGAACCCATCATGAGCCAACACTGACTCTCCAACTGACTGGCTCTCTCCAGTCCACTGTCTTCGAGACGGTCCAACCAATCTGAGTAGAGCACACCAAACACCATCATCGGCTTCAACAAACTGGATGTACACCCCCTTATGCAAGCTTAACCATCTTCCCACCAGAAGATCAATTGTTCATCGAGATCACAATGCTTCACCTCTACATGAAGTTCAATTCTTCACCTCTACGTGAAGTCCCAATCAGCTTCTCGAGAACCCAAACAGCTTCATACAGGTTGCATCACCAAATGGCTGTGCCTTTATAGCTGCCTACGTATCTTGCCCAAGGGATCAAGCCAACCGTAGTTCATTGAAATGAGCTCCATCAAGCTCAAGCACTTGTAACTGAATCTTCAGCAGCGAACTGACCTGGCTGAGTCATATGAACCTCCTCACTACCGTCATGGAGAACAATGGCCTTCAACTTGAATTTGTCGCGGTCATAAACTTGAGATTCATGCTTCTTCGCCCACTTTCATGGTTTTATCTTGGTTTCAATGGCTGCAAATAATTCGACATTTATATCAATGTCTTCAACCTGTTTAGCATCAAAACTGGCTACATGATCTTCACCCGGTGTCACCTCCGGTGAAGTCTTCACTGATACCGAACCTGTTGGCCCAAAGGCCTATCACCCTAATTTTAATGATGATTAACTCATGAAGTTATGTTTACTAATGATCTTGTGTTTAATTAGTGACAGATTCATTATCAAGATCTTAGTAGGTGCATAGCTCAACAAAGGATAAAATGTCAAGATTTGGAGCTAGCACGGTGTGATCCAAGGAGCTTTTGGATCAAGCTTGGACCAAGTCAAGAAGATGAGAAGCCTTCAAGTGAAGACTTCAAGAAGATGAAGACTTGTGTCTAGGTATAAGATTTTGTTTTTATTTTAGTTAAAAATGTTAAGGATAGAATAGTTGGTGGATTGCTCAAGTATTTATCACACACACACTCTTGATAGTTTTGTTTTTACAAAAGATTTTCTTTTAGAAAAATACATGTTTGGTTTTGGTATTCATGTTTACATCTTTCAACCAAAATCAAGTTTATGCTTATTGTCAAAAACATAGATATTTCATCTTGATTGTGTAGTGGATCATATCCATACACACTATGCTTTAAAAAGTATATCTTGTTTTGTATTTGATGAAGATTTAGAAAAACATGTTTTGGAAAAATATTGTTTGGAAAAATAGTTTTTATCATGAGCCAAATATTTTCAAGTTACAAAAATAGTCCAATCTTTTATAACATGCCTTGATTTTGTGCAAGCATGTTTGTATATCAAAGTATATTGGTAAAACTATTTTTGTAGAATTTCTATGTATTTATAGGATTTTATATGAACCAAAAGACTTAGTTTTAAAATCCCAGAAATCTGTTTTCAGGCTTCAGCTAGTCGACTTGCTACCTTTATAGTCGACTAACCCTGAAGTCGGTCGACCAGCTCGGTCGACCGACGTGCACGCCTTTGTGCACTGGAGGACGGCCGACCGTACGGGTCGACCGCTCCAGAGAGCTCTGCTCTCTGGAAATTTCGGCCGACCATACGGGTCGACCGACAGAGAGTTCGACTCTCTACTCCAGTGGCTCGGTCGACCCCGGCGGTCGACCGTGGCTCCAACGGTCGGATTTCTGACCGTTGGCGGTCGACCGCTCGGGTCGACCGGCAGGCCTGCCAGACCCCAACGGCTATTTTTTTCTGGCCTATAAATTTGGGGGTTTGGTCATTGTTTTGTAACAAGATTTTAGGAGAGGTTTGAGCCAGTTTTTTCCATTCTTTTAAAAGGGTTTTCTCCACATATTTGAGAGCAAATATTTCCTATCTAAAGGGAAGATTTTATTCAAGAGTGTTTAAAGGAGATTCTTTGAGTTTTCCTCCACCATTCTCATCCTAATTTTTCTCACACAAACACTTGAGCTATCCATTGCTATTCATCCTATAGGAGTGTTGTAGTGAGAGTTTTTATTGGTGATCAAAGTGTTAAGATCACCAAGAGTTCTTTCTTGTACTTTGAGGAGGCGGACGTGTGTGCCCGCGTTGTTTCGAGTTCGGGTGCGAACTCCGTGTTTGAGGTGCGGCCTCGGCAAGCTTGTGGGGCTTGCGTGTGTACGGGACTAGGGAGTCCGAGGGCTTGTAGGTGTTGCGACACCGAGGAGAGATCCATTGGGATCTTGCATAGTGGAAATCCTTCGTGTGTCGAAGGCGGGGATGTAGAGCAAGTGTGCTCGAACCTCGAAACAAACCCTTTGTGTTTGCGATTGCCTTTTCTCTCTCTCTCTCTCTCTCCCTTACTTATTCTTGCATAGCTTATATTGTCTTTACATCTACATGCTTGATATATCTTGTGTGCATAATTGATATATATACTTGCTTGGGTTGTTTGCTAACACTTGTATTTAACCAAGAGAGCCAACGCGGCACCTCAACCCATTCAAGGGGAATCTAGAGGAGTTTGTCCAGAGCCCTTCACGGGGAATTCGGGAACACTCTTTGGTTATACGTGGTGTTTAGTGTAAGAAGTTTAATTAGGTCATAATTAGTTTTAGCTTCCGCATCATTTGGCATTAGTGACCATTAGATTAGCCATCACCTATTCACCCCCCCTCTAGGTGAACTTACAATTGGTATCAGAGCTTGGTACTCTGATTTGGGTCTAACAACCTAGAGTTAAAGATCCTCATTTATAGGCTAATCACATATTTGTACACATACCTGATATTCTTAACATCCAAATTTGGAAGGTTAAGATGTCCTTGTACCTCAAAGCCTTAGGCATCCATGTTTATCTTGCTACCACTAATGATTCATATGTTAATAATAGCAAGAACATTGAGGCTAATGCAAAAGCCCTAAATGCTTTGAAGAGTACCCTAAATGATGATTACTTTTTTAGGGTTGCTAACTTTGACTCGGCTTTTGTAGTTTGGAACATCATCACCTCCCTTGGCGAAAAAGATCTATATTATGCCGGGAGCGATTCGGACGTTGGAAGCGACACCTCCAACACGTGCTATATGGTCCAAAGGGATAACCCCCTTGAGGTAACTACCGAATCCGAGGATGAGGACATGTCATATGATGAGCTATCTACCTTTTGTCATTTATTGCTTGAAAAATATGACATGATTAAAAAGGAAAATAAAAATTTGAAAAAGAACATTGCTTGCATGCATAAAGAACATGATTCTTTTAGAGATAACATTGCATGCTTAGAAAAAGATAATAAGAAAATTAAAAAGGATTTTGATTGCATGCTAAAAGAGAACGATTCTTTTAAAACTAAAATTGCATGTTTAGAAAAAGAAAATAAAGTTTTGAAAAATGAAAATGTTTCCCTCATGTCAAAATTGAATGATTTATGTGAAGGGAATATGTCTTTGAAAAATAAGATTGATTTGGTGGAAAAACAAAAGGAAGTTGTTTTTCAAGAAAATAAATCTTTGAAAAGAAAATTTTGTGAAAAAGAAAAAGATTTTGTTTCACAAAAGAAAAAGAAAAATGATTCTTTATCTCATCATGCTTTTCATACCACCACTAGTGAGATAAACGTTTTGAAAAATAAAATTGATAATTTGAGTTCAACTTTGAACTCTTGTGCATTTAACCACAATAGATTGGAGTCCATGTTTTCTAAGAAACAAACTCCATATGTTCATGCACATCCATATCATGTTTATGATGCACATCATGCTCACACCCACACACATAAGCATACTAAGGTGTACACATGTACACATTGTGGCCGCAAAGGCCATTTAGCAAAGTTTTGTTATGATAATATTAATTCTCTAAATTTTTCTAATTATAAAAATGTTTGGGTTCCTTACAAGACTAACCCCAAAGGACCCAAGAAAATATGGGTACCAAAACCCCCACCATTTGCTTTTGATGTAGGTGAGGGCTCTCACAAAATGTGAGAAGATCGGTGCCTTGGTAGTGGATGCACTTGGACATGATGGACATACTTTTGGGATGCATCACTATCAAGGAGCTTTGGTAGGACAACCATCACGTTAGGAGCTTTGGTATTGGTAACAATATCTAAACTCCTACTTTTTATGTATATCCTAGTTCATTTATCATATTCATAGCATGTTCATATTTTTGTGTGCTTCATGTGGTATTTACATGCTTAGATGTAGAATGTGTCAAACTTGCATTTATACATATATGAATAGTGAATTACAATTGATTCATATATAATTGAACTTCATGCTATATGCATAAGTATAGACTAGTTTTGATGATTCTCTTTTATACATGTTTTGCCTTATTTTTATGCTTTACTTCATGTATATGTATTATTAATTCAAATCTAATAAATATACATGTATACCCGTGAGTCTCTTGCCTTCATGCAAACATCATTAATAGACTCTTTTATTTGGGATATGTATGCATATTGTTAGAATTGGATAAATCATACATATACCTAGAAGTTTGTTGATTTTATGAAAAATGATTTTGAGTTAAATTGTTAAAAAAATGTGACTTATGATCTTTTTGAGCTTCATTGACTATTTTCATAAAAATGCTAGTTACATGATCGTTTAACACTCACACTTTTGTTAAAATCATTTTTGAGCCTTATAGACCATGAGTGCTTAAATTTTTGTGTGTCTAGTTTTGTTTATGAAAAACTTAAGATTTGATATATTTGAAGGATCTTTAACTAGTTTTTCAAAAACAATTTATACTAGTTATTTATTCTTCAAATAGTTTTTGAGATTGACACATGATTCTATTTTTCTCAAAATTTGATGCTTCATGATTTGAATATTAGTTTATATGTTAGTTTTTGTCAATACTAGGATTTATACTTGTACATACCGTGGGCCACAAATAAATCTATTTATATTTGTGCTTGAATGCTTATTTGAACCCATGAAATGTGCTTGTATTGCTTGGTTTTGATTATCCATACATCTTTAAACTTGTATTCCCATTTTTTTTGGATTTGATTTATGATCATGTGCTTTCTTTTCATGTATATGTGTATTTTGCCAAACTTTAAGATATACATGTATACCTCTTGAGTCATTTGCCTTTAATGCAAATCTATTTATATGGACTCAATTGTGTTTAAGAGATATGTATGTATACTTATTGTGTTGTCAAAACATACATATATCTTGAAATATAAATTTTATTTTTTAATAAAAAATTGAAAATCACCTAGAGGGGGGGTGAATAGGTGATATAGCTAATCTATGACTCAATGCGAAATTTAAAAAACTTAATGCAATACACTCAAGTGCAATCAACAAGTGATGCACACACAACCAAGCCAAGCAATAATGAATGCGCAATATGAATAGTTGCAAGGCACAAAGTAAAGAGAGAGATAGAGAGAGTCAATGGATCAAGCACAAACAACAAGATATGTTTCGAGGTTCGAGCACCCAGCTCTACATCCCCGCCTTCGACACACGAAGGATTTCTAATCCACTAGCAAGTCCACAAAGAACTCTCACAAGGAGTACCCAACTCCTCTCTTTATAACCACAACCTCCTCCTTGAGGCAAGCTCCAATCCAACAAAACAATCACCTCACAACTTGAGGGATTAGCACAAAGCAATACAAGGATCACCTCACAACTTGAGGGATACAACCCAAGGCACAAAGCCAAGCAAAGATTGGGTTTTTAACTTGGTGGTCTAACAAACAACCACAAACAATTTCTTTCTCCCACACAAAGATCCTATAGAAGAGATAGTAGATTTTAGCTCAAGTGTGGAGAAAACCAATGGAATGGAAATCAAAATCACAAAGAAAAATCCTTGGGAAAAACTGAAACCAAGATATAGAAGTTCAATCAAAATCTTTTCCCAAAAACCCTTTTCTTTGGTTTTCCAAACCCTAGCAAAAACTCCAAATAGATTGTTCAATATGAGTTCAAAAACTTCTTTTGATTGATGTGAAAACACCAGAGAGTAGGAAAAAATTCGCACAAAAATTCTTAGAGAAAACAGGCTATTAATGGGGTATTTATAGCCCCCAGAAAAATATAGCCGTTGGCAGCAGAAAATGCCAGAAATACACTGCCGGTCAACCGGTCCGGTCGACCGTCCAACGGTCAAATTCTGCCCGTTGGCAGCTACCGGTCGACCGCCCCGGTCGACCCAAACAAACAGAGAGCTCTGCTCTCAGACCCGGTCGACCCTGACGGTCGACCGTCCCTGTGTCTGCCAAACGTGCACAGATCTGTGCACGTCGGTCGACCGACCCGGTCGACCGACTTCATCCCAAGTCGACTTGTCAGAAGACTAGTCGACTGGTTGAAGCCTGGAATAGAAAACTGGGTCAGAAAAATAGTTTAAAAATATTGTTAAAAATCTTTTAACACTCCTAAAAATTACCAAAAATAGTTTTATCATTTTGCATTGATATATAAACATGTGATAAAAAGTTTAACTCAAATATCAATCAATATGAACTATTTTTGTGTCTTATCATTTTTACCAAAAACCAAAAACTGTATTTTCTAAAACTTAGATTTTGAATAGAAAATACGTTTTGTCCAAAACTCTTCCAAATACAAAAACATGATATTTAAACACTTTGAAGCATGATGCATATGGATAGAAATCTAATATACATGAAACATATATATATCATAGTTTTTGTCTTTAATTCCAAAAATAAGTTTTGTTAAAACACAAAACCTAAAACACATGAAATAGGTATATCAAAGTAAGTTTGTCTAAGAGTTGAAGCATGCATGTATATAGAACAAATCTAATATACATTAAACCATGTAAACTTGTTTTGATATAAAATCTATTCATGCAAACCAAGATCGGTTAAACCAAAACCGAAAACCAAAACATGAAACGTGTGTGTTGTGAACTTGAGCATATCATACTATTCTAATCTTTACAATTTGGATCTAAACACAAAACTAAACTATGGTACCGATGTCTTCTTGTAGAGCGCAAACTCCAAGCCGACTCGATCCAAAACTCTTTGATCCACCGAGCAAGTGCTATATGTGATCTTTGACGCTCGGCCTCTTGAATCAACATGTGAAAGCTTCCAAATCATCTTGTTGAAGCTAATCACCAACTAATAACTTGATTAATGATCTGAAACTAAAATCACAAGATTATTAGTACACATAACTACATGAGTTAATCATCATCAAAACTAGAGTGGAAGGCCTCTAGGCCAACAATCTCCCCCTTTTTGATGATGACAAAACTCATGGAGTTATATATGCATGGATTAAAGTTAAGCTTCAAAGAAGCTCCCCCTTAACTCATGCATAGGATAAACAACTAATAAATGGTTCTAAATATCAATGAAATTATAAAACATGAAACATGCATAGATATGCATAATACAATAAATGGCTCTAGAAACCAATGGAAGATACCAATGAAATTTTCAAAAACAAATAAACATATTCTAGATACCAATTAGCAAAAACAAATAAACATGCTCTTCATACCAATTAAACTAAACAAATAAACATACTCTAGATACCAATTAAACTCAATATATGGAAAACAAAACTAATGATCTAATGATCTCTTTTACAAGCTCTTGATATCAAAACTAAACATGTTCTTTAAATAATGCTTTTGATACCAATTGAACTTAATATAAAAACACATAAAAACATAAAACATGCATATAAACTCAAATTCTTCTCTTCCTTTTTGTCAATCATCAACAAAGGGGTTAAAAAACGAAACATATACCGATTAAAAGAAATTCTTCTCCCCCTTATTTACAAAACTAATAAAAATATATTCTTTTTATATTCAAAACAAGGAATCAATCAAGGGATGCTCTCCCCCTTGTTGTCTAAACTCAAATATGATACCAATTAAAAAATGTGTCAAGGAAGTGCATATTGATACCAATTTAAAAAGTGAAACTATACCAATTGATAAGTAAACAAACAACATACCAATTGTAAATAAACAATCTTGATATTAATTGACATTAAACATAACAAAATTTGAATTTCTAAACATAAATGTTGATACCAATTGAAATTAAACATAGATCTTAATACCAATTGAAATTATTATATTTTTAAGTATATAAACAAATTTGATTTTGATACCAATAGAAATTATTGCCAATAGAAATTATTATTCTCTATCATAAAGTAAGGGAGTGGAATACTAAAAACCAATTGAAAGATGAAATACAAGATTTTCTCCTCCTTTATGAAATACCAATAAAAACTTATGATAAGGCTCGAATTAAGATACCAATTGAAAATTAAGTCAATTGAAATAAAGTTGAAGCTCAAGCTTATCATCATAAACAAGATTTGTGCTTTAAGATATAGGGATATAGTAAGCACAAATAAAACTTATATATGTATGAAAAGATAGATACCAAACGAAATTGATATTCTTTGAAATGCAAGCATACATACATAAAAATATATGAGTATACAAGAAATGTTAGGATTGATACCAATTGAAAGAATTCAATGATACCAATTGAAACAATAATAAGATCAAGTGTATATCTCATATAACCTACCACCCATTTCATGATCAAGTTTAAAATGATTTTCACAATAAAACATACATGAGCATGGTCTCCCATCCAACCACCCTTAGATGGTAGGGGTTTTCAAAAATAGGTTTACAAATATAGTATGTTTGAAAACTACTACCAAGGAAGAATATTACAACTAGTTATATGAATCAACTAATACGAGATCCTTCAAATAAGGAATAACAAAAATATTTTTCATGAAGACACATGTAAACCACATGGCACTAAAACACTCAAAATCCATATAGCACAATTTGTACTCATGAAAACTAAGTCATGAGAAAACATTAAATAAGGTGAGTGTACAAGTGTTGTGAGAAACATATCAACATGAAAATGGACAATCAAGCTCAATATTAAAAACATGAAATTCATCTAGGATGTGAAACCACCTAGCAAACATGAAATTCATCCAAACGACTTAAACTTCAAGGCATATGTATGTCATGTACAAACTAAAGTATACATACATATCCTAAACACAATGAGTCCACAAAAGTATATGCATGAAGGCATGTGGCTCAAGGATGTACATGTATAATCAATAGTTTGGACAAGATAGACATATACATGAAGTTAAAACACATGATCATAGAAACATATTCAAAATGAGGAATACAAGTCAAATGCAAGAATCATCAAAACTAGACTATACTAGTACATCAAGTGAATACAAATGAGCGTTCAAGCACAAATATATATAAAGGTCTATTTGTATCTCACTAGTTGTACAAGTATAAATCCTAGTCTTAATGAAAACTTATCATTCAAGCAAGTAGTCAAAACATGAAGCATAAAACGAGAATCATAACCCAACATGATAAACATAATAATCAAAACTTGAATTATTAAAACAAAAAGTCATAGTCAACCATATGATTAGCATGACAAAGACATGTGCATTAGATCTATGATTAACATGATAGTTAAAACATAAAGAGAACACAAAATATGGGTCCATACTAAACATGGGTGATCTCAAAAGCTATACATGCATGTCAAGGGTCTAATAAGCATGACATTCACCATACTAAACAAAACATGAGTCATCAAAACAAAACATCATAAACATCCATATGATCATTATGTATGTGCATGTACATTAGATCTAGGGCATACATGATAGTACTAAATAAGGTGAGAACACAAAGATAAGATCCATATAAAACATGGGTGTCTCAAGTAACTAAACATGTATAACACTAATCTAATCAACATGACATAAGCATAATGAACAATAAAACAAGGCATGCTATGTATAGATGAACATGAAAAGCATGCAAATAAAAATGGGAGTTAGAGAATGATACCAAAACCGTTGAAGGTGCATCTCTAGTTCTCCAAACCACGGTGGTCCTCCCACCAAATCCCCTTGAGAGTGAAGCATCCAAATGGTTCTCTTTTAAGCTTAGAACGCATCCACCTCAAGGCACCAATACTCTCACGTGATGCGAGAGCTCCCACCTACATCAAAAGTCAAGAAGGTGGTTTTTGGTACCCATTTTCTTTTGGGTCCATAGGGGTTAGTTTCTTTTCTAACCCAAACAAGATTAGTTGCTAAATTTTCATGATAAATACGATCATAACAAAATCTAACAAGATGGCCTTTTCGGCCACAATGTGTATGAAAATCACCTAGAGGGGGGGTGAATAGGTGATAATGCTAATCAAAGGGCAATTTAAAAATTTAAAGCTACAACAATCACAATCAAGAATCACAAGATGAATGCAAGCAAGTAAGTATGATGAGCAAGTAATAAGTGCAAGTAAAGTAGAGTAAGAATTGCAAGAATGTAAACCAATCGCAAACACAAGGATATGTTATCGAGGTTCGAGCACCCAGCTCTACTCCCCGCCTTCCCCAGAAGGATTCCGACCACTTCCACTATCACAAAGATCTCAAATACAATGGAGTGCCCAACTCCTACAATCTCAAGAACAAGTAATTTCCTTGGTAGTCAAAAGACCACAAACTCTCTCTTTCAAATATCTCTTCCCTTACAAAGGTCCTTAGAGAATATTGAGTAGGAATGAAGCTCTTGTGTGTAAGGAGAAAAGAGAATTAAATCAGAGAGTATTTGAAAAACCCTTCAGAAAATCAGTGAGAAATTCAGCACAAAAACCAAGAAACAAGTCTCTTTTGAAAGCCTTAAACTTTGAATTTTCTAGCAATAAATGTTGTTACAAATCTCTCCCGAAACACCCCTATTTATAAGAGAGGGCTAGGGTTTAGGGATAAAACATAATTACTGATGTTTAGGAGGTAATTAGATCAAAATATATCCTTAAACGAATTTTTAAACACAAAAGACAAAAATAAACAGCTCTTTAAAAATCTGCCCGTTACTGTTCAACGGCTAGCTCGGTCGACCGGTGCGGTCGACCGCTAGTACAAACTTTCGACCGTTACAGGCATTCGGTCGACCGACCCAGTCGACCGGAAAAACCTGAGAGCAAAAACTATAGTCCGGTCGACCGTATCGGTCGACCGACAGACATGCACACGGATACGTGCTTCTGCCAGAACTTCGGTCGACTGGTCCGGTCGACCGGACCAGACAGACACAGATTCGGTCGACTGCCCCGGTCGACCGGATCAGATCAAAAAAACATTTTTGGAAAAGAAAATAAAGAGGATTTTGATTTTAACAAAAATACTTTTGAAAAGGAAATAGAATTAAACATAAAGATGTATTTGTAGGCAAAAACTTGTATGCAAAATATTTTTGTATAATTTATAAGAAATTATTTTGGAATAAGCATGTGCGCAAAAACGTGTGTGATAGAGCTTCAAACCTATCCACTATTCTTTAACATACTATAAACAGAAAAACAAATTACATGAAGACTTCTTGTGCTATCTTCAAGTCTTTGAGCCATCCAATGCCTTGCTAGTGCCTTCTCTTCTATGATCCTTTCTTGATGTGCAATTTGCCTTCCTTACTTTGTGGAACTTAGAAGTTCTTGCAATAGCTAAGCGAATGGTCTCTAAACATGGTACAAAACCTGAAACTCATCTTAACAAGCTTGTTAGTACCAAATAGCACTAATTTGGTTTGTCATCATCAAAACACAAAACAATTGGAGAGTGTAACCTCTTGGGCCAACAATCTCCCCCTTTTTGATGATGACAAAACAAATAGGCTATAAAAAATATAGGGGAGGAGAAAACTCCCCCTCAAATTATGCTATACATAAAACACAAGAATATGCTCTAGAAACCAAAAATTGAAATGATGCACCAATAATTGAAACTAATTAAAACAAATATATGAAACACAAAAATTGCTCTAGATACCAAAAATACCAAAAATACCAAAACAACTAAAACACAAGAATTTATAAAACTAAAACACAAGAATTTATAAAACCAAAACATATAAATTCATAAAACTTATTTTTGTCCATGTAAACTTATTCTCCCCCTTTTTGTCATACATCAAAAAGGGTTATGAAAAACATGTCTATTCAATAATACAAACATTAAGTTCTCCACAAATAAACGAAAATCTAGCAAAATCAAGGGGTTTAGTGAAAATATCGGCTAGTTGTAAATCTGTGGAAACATAATCAATATCTATATCACCTTTCTCAAAATGATCTCTAAGAAAGTGATATCTAATCTCAATGTGCTTGGTCTTACTATGTTGATTTGCATTTTTGGTCATGTGTATAGTACTAGTATTATCACAAAATATTTTTATATGATCAAAGTGCAAATCAAAATTAAGGAGAGTATGTTTCATCCAAAGGACTTGTGCACAACAAGCCCCCGCGGCAACATACTCCGCCTCGGCGGTTGAGAGAGCTACGGAATTTTGTTTCCTAAAGGACCATGAAACAAGACAATTACCAAGAAATTGACATGTCCCACTAGTACTCTTTCTATCTACTCTACAACCCGCATAGTCGGCATCCGAATAACTAGTCATTGAAAAATCTATAGTTTTCGGATACCAAAGACCCATTCCAATAGTGCCCTTAATATAACGAATAATGCGTTTTACCGCAATAAGATGAGACTCTTTAGGACACGATTGAAATCTAGCACAAAGACACACACTAAACATGATATCCGGCCTACTTGCCGTCAAATATAAAAGACTTCCTATCAGGCTTCTATATAATTTAATATCAACATTTTTACCTTGTTCGTCCTTATCAAGCTTGGTTGTAGTTGCCATTGGAGTATTGCAAGCCTTTGATCCTTCAAGCCTAAACTTCTTTACTAGCTCCTTTGCGTACTTGACTTGGTTAATGAAGGTTCCGTCTTGCAATTGCTTGATTTGGAGTCCAAGGAAGAAATTTAGCTCACCCATTGAAGACATTTCAAATTCAAGTTGCATGACCTTCTCAAAATCCTTGCATAAAAGCTCATTAGTAGATCCAAAAATTATATCATCAACATAAATTTGCACAATTAAAATATCATTATCAACATGCTTAGTGAAAAAAGTTGTGTCTACTTTGCCTTTAATAAAATCATTTGAAATGAGAAAACTAGAAAGCCTTTCATACCAAGCTCTTGGAGCTTGTTTCAATCCATACAAAGCTTTATCAAGTTTAAAAACAAAATCGGGATGAACATGATCAATAAAACCGGGAGGTTGAGAAACATAAACTTCTTCATTAATAAAACCATTTAAAATGCACTTTTTACATCCATTTGAAAAAGTTTAAAATTTTTAAAACATGCAAAAGCTAGTGTCATCCGTATGGCTTCAAGCCGTGCTACGGGTGCAAAGGTCTCCTCAAAGTCAATTCCCTCAACTTGAGTGTAACCTTGGGCCACTAACCTAGCTTTATTCCTAATGACATTTTCGGACTCATCCATCTTGTTTCTAAAGATCCACTTAGTACCAATTATTGGTCTATCGTGGGGCTTAGGAACAAGGTGCCAAACTTGATTGCGCTCAAATTGATTGAGTTCCTCTTGCATGGTAAGCAACCAATATGGGTCCGTCTCGGCTTCGAGAATGCCTTTGGGTTCAAAATGAGAAATGAAAGCAAAGTTACCATATAGGTCATGGAGTTTGGAGCGCGTTGTGACTCCTTTAGATGCATCACCCAAGATGAGCTCCTTAGGATGATTTGTAGCGTATCTCCAAGCTTTAGGAAGCGGTTGAGTGCTTTCCTCCTTATCCTCTTGAACTTCACCAATAGGGTCTAGCTTTTCTTCTTGAGCGGGTGAGTCCTTCAAGGATAGTCTCTCTATGTCTTCACCTAATGGTTCAATCTCTACAACATTCTCAACAACCACATTAGATTCTTCAAATTTAACATGCATGGATTCTTCAATGGTTTGAGAAGATCTAATGAAAACTCTATATGCTTTGCTAGTAGAGGAATATCCAACAAAGATAGCCTCATAAGCCTTAGCATCAAATTTACCCAAATTATCCTTAGTATTTAAAACAAAACACTTGCATCCAAAAACTTTGAAATATGCAACATTAGGTTTTCTAGAATGATATATTTCAAAAGAAGTTTTTGAAGAATTTTTGCATAAATAAATACGATTCGATATATAGCATGCGGTGTTTACGGCCTCGGCCCATAAATATTGAGGGAGGTCATATTCACTTATCATTGTCCTAGCCATCTCTTGAAGTGTTCTATTTTTCCTTTCTACAACTCCATTTTGTTGTGGAGTTCTAGGACAAGACATTTCATGCTTAATTCCCTTTTCATCACAACAAGTCATGAAGAGTTGGTTAATAAACTCACCACCTCTATCACTTCTTATTCTCAAAATCGGAAAACCCTTTTCTTTTTCAACTCTTTTTCGAAAAATCTTAAAATGAGAAAAAGTTTGATCTTTATTTTGTAAAAAGAAAACCCAAGTAAAACGGGAGAAATCATCAACCAAAACAAATGCAAATCTACTTCCATTTAAACTTTTAGTTTTAGTTGGTCCAAAAAGATCCATATGAATTAATTCTAAAGGCCTAGTTGACATGATATCCTTGATTGGTTTAAAGGAAGACTTGGTTTGTTTCCCAAGTTGGCACGCACTACAAATGCGGTCTTTCTCAAAATTCAAGCAAGGTATACCCTTCACCAATTCCTTTGAATTAATCCTAGAGATATGGTCAAAAGATGCATGTCCTAATCTTCTATGCCAAAGCCAAGAATTTTCATCAAAAGCATTTAAGCATTTAGTAGAACAATCTAAATTAAGCATGTCAATAATATAAACATTATTATCACGAAAACCGGTGAGAATACAAACATCGGATTTAACATCAAAAATCTTACAAGAAGTATCATCAAAAATAACTTTAAGTCCACGATCACAAAGTTGACTAATGCTAAGCAAATTATGTTTTAAACCATCTACTAAAACAACATTCTCAATAATAGGAGATGCACCAATTTGAATGTTACCTATACCGATGATAGTTCCTTTGGAGTCATCCCCGAAGGTGACGGTGCCACCTTCCATGTACCTTGATAGGGTTGTGAAGTTGTTGATGTCCCATGTCATGTGTTTTGAACAACCACTATCAAGGTACCACCGCTCCCTACGTCTTGGAGCTTTGGTGTGTACCTACATCAAACAATTTAAGACTTGATTTTGGTACCCACATTTTCTTGGGTCCTCTAGGGTTAGTGTCATGAACCCAAACAAGATTATTAGTTCTATTTAGTTGATCATAGCAAAACTTAGCTAAATGTCCATTTTTACCACAATATGGGCATCTATATACTCTACCAAATTTAAAAGCATAATGGGTGTGTGATTTGTGAGCATGAGCATTGTGAGCATGAGCATGAGAGGTGCTAGCATGAGAATTTTTATCTTGTGAAATTTTAGCATGTGAAGTGTACTTTTTAGAAAACATGTTCTCAAGTTTCTTAGTATTGAAAGCACAATCATTCAAAACTTTTTCAAAATCATTTATTTTGGATTTAAAAGAGGAAATTTCTTTTTCATCAATAATGGGAGATTTTGCCTTACAAGTACTCTTGTAGGCACAAAATTCTTTTTGCATGGAAATGAAATTAGAAGAAATATCATCTTTTTCTTTAGAAACAATGGCAAGTTGATTCTTAAGAAAAGCAACTTCTTTTTGTAATTTTAAGCATTCAAGTTTCTTATTATCATAAGTTTCAGAAAGTTCTACAAAGGCATGAACTAGAACTTCCTTACTTAGTTCATCATCTTCATCATCATGGGATTGAGGGGTTACCTTAGGTGTGTTTGTCATGAAACACATATTAGCTTGATCCACCTCCTCTTCGGACTCGCTTTCCGAATCCCATGTTGCTTTGTAGGCTTTCTTTTCCTCCGGCTTCTTTGGCTTGAAGGAGGAAGTCATTTTCTTCTTGAACTCCGGACAATCCGCCATGATATGTCCGGGTTTGCGGCAATTATAGCAAATGATCCTCCGCTCCTCTTTGCCTTCGAATTTTCTCCGGAAGTTGAACTTGTTTTTTCGGTACAACCTCTTGACATTCCGTACAAGTAGAGTTAGCTCCTCATCTTCTTCTTCGTCTTCATCATCGTCATCATTGGTGGATGAAGTCTTGAAGGCTATGGATTTCTTCTTTGAAGTAGTGGCTTCTTCTCTTGCCTTCTTCTCCATCTCATGGGTCTTTAGGTTCCCAATGAGACTAATGATGTCCATCTCGTCCTTGTCGTTCAACTCCTTTAAGGTGGTGGCCTTGATCTCCCATGAAGAAGGAAGAGCCCGTATCACTTTGCGCACCTTTTGATCGTTGGAGATGACGTCACCTAATGAAGAAAGACCATTTGTAATTTTAGTGAAACGAGTAATCATACAATCAATGGATTCATCATCAAGCATTTTAAATGATTCATATTGAGACCTCAAGAGATCTATCTTAGCTCTCTTGACTTGTGAAGTCCCTTCATGTGTGACCAATAAGTGTTGCCAAATCTCATAGGCGGATTGGCAATGAATTACCCGTGTAAGGTCATCCGGTTAATAGGGAGTTTTGGGCTTTGGAGTTAGCCTCATATTCTCTAAAGTTGAAGTCGGTCCAAGTGCTCTCATCACTATCGGGTGCTACATAGGGTTTAGTCAAGGACTTGCCACTAAGCTACCCAAAGATTGCAAAAATATAGTCATCCTAACCTTCCAAATTGGGAAATTAAGTCCATCAAATTTAGGAGGGGTTTTGATGTTATCGGCCATGTTTACTAATGATGAATGAATGAATGAATGAATGTTGATTAGCAAATATTAAGGATCTCTCTATGGATGTTAAGCCAAACCTAGAGTCCAAGCTCTGATACCAATTGAAAATCTCCTAGAGGGGGGGTGAATAGGTGATAATGCTAATCAAAGGGCAATTTAAAAATTTAAAGCTACAACAATCACAATCAAGAATCACAAGATGAATGCAAGCAAGTAAGTATGATGAGCAAGTAGTAAGTGCAAGCAAAGTAGAGTAAGAATTGCAAGAATGTAAACCAATCACAAACACAAGGATATGTTATCGAGGTTCGAGCACCCAACTCTACTCCCCGCCTTCCCCAGAAGGATTCCGACCACTTCCACTATCACAAAGATCTCAAATACAATGGAGTACCCAACTCCTACAATCTCAAGAACAAGTAATTTCCTTGGTAGTCAAAAGACCACAAACTCTCTCTTTCAAATATCTCTTCCCTTACAAAGGTCCTTAGAGAATATTGAGTAGGAATGAAGCTCTTGTGTGTAAGGAGAAAAGAGAATTAAATCAGAGAGTATTTGAAAAACCCTTCAGAATCAGTGAGAAATTCAGCACAAAAACCAAGAAACAAGTCTCTTTTGAAAGCCTTAAACTTTTGAATTTTCTAGCAATAAATGTTGTTACAAATCTCTCCCCAAACACCCCTATTTATAGGAGAGGGCTAGGGTTTAGGGATAAAACATAATTACTGATGTTTAGGAGGTAATTAGATCAAAATATATCCTTAAACGAATTTTTAAACACAAAAGACAAAAATAAACAGCTCTTTAAAAATCTGCCCGTTACTGTTCAACGGCTAGCTCGGTCGACCGGTGCGGTCGACCGCTAGTACAAACTTTCGACCGTTACAGGCATTCGGTCGACCGACCCAGTCGACCGGAAAAACCTGAGAGCAAAAACTATAGTCCGGTCGACCGTATCGGTCGACCGACAGACATGTACACGAATACGTGCTTCTGCCAGAACTTCGGTCGACTGGTCCGGTCGACCGGACCAGACAGACACAGATTCGGTCGACTGCCCCGGTCGACCGGATCAGGTCAAAAAAACATTTTTGGAAAAGAAAATAAAGAGGATTTTGATTTTAACAAAAATACTTTTGAACAGGAAATAGAATTAAACATAAAGATGTATTTGTAGGCAAAAACTTGTATGCAAAATATTTTTGTATAATTTATAAGAAATTATTTTGGAATAAGCATGTGCGCAAAAACGTGTGTGATAGAGCTTCAAACCTATCCACTATTCTTTAACATACTATAAACAGAAAAACAAATTACATGAAGACTTCTTGTGCTATCTTCAAGTCTTTGAGCCATCCAATGCCTTGCTAGTGCCTTCTCTTCTATGATCCTTTCTTGATGTGCAATTTGCCTTCCTTACTTTGTGGAACTTAGAAGTTCTTGCAATAGCTAAGCGAATGGTCTCTAAACATGGTACAAAACCTGAAACTCATCTTAACAAGCTTGTTAGTACCAAATAGCACTAATTTGGTTTGTCATCATCAAAACACAAAACAATTGGAGAGTGTAACCTCTTGGGCCAACAATGTACATGTGTACACATGAGCATACATGTCATGGTTGTGACCGTGGAAAGCATGTGTATGCCGTGATGGGTGTGCATGCAAAGTTAGAACTTGTTTCTTACGAACCAAGGATTCCAAATGAGTGTGGTTCATGGCACATTGGCTCAAAGTGGAGCCCAAACAATCAACACTTTTCTTCAAAACATTTATATCTTTTTCAATAGTAGAAGATAAAGTGGAGCATGCAATAGGTGTGCAAGAAGAAGAAGTTATACTAGCATGGCACACATGAGAATCAATATCAATTTTTAAAGATTCGTTTTTCTTTAAAACCAAATCCAATTCTTTTGTAATAGAATCAATTTTATTTTTCAAGACAAGGTTATCTTTTAAAATAAAAATCCAATTTTGAAGATAAAACCTCATTGTTTTTCACAACATCATCACAATCATCTTTACTTTTTAAAAATTCATTTTCCTTTAAGGCAAGTTCAAGTTGAGATTTAAGTGAGTCACGTTCACTTGCAATCTCTTCCTTCTCTTGCAAAACCGATTCAAAAGTTGAGCATAAACCCTTTAATTCATCTTTCAAAACAAGGTTGTCCTCTTTCAAAAGATTGTGTTTTTCTAAGAAATTTTCAAGCTTTTGAGCAAGTTCCAAATTTAAAGATTGAACTTCCAAACATCCATAGCAATAGGAACTAGAGCTATCATCTAATTGAGTGTCCGATTGTACCTCAAGGGAGTTATTCCCTTGGACCATGAAGCAATGCTCTTCGGACTTTTCTCTCATAGATCTCCTCATCTTGTTGATAATCCTTGGAAGCTCGGGAGACGTCAATAAGTCCAAACTGCAAAAGCCGAGTCATAACGATCAAACACCGGTAAAAGATGTTCACTATGCTCTAAGTGCTAATGCATTAGCCATTTTGTGTTTGCTACTATTAGGGAAGGATTCTAAAGTGGAGGCTTGATAAACTAGATGTCCTAGGCTTTTTAAATGTCTACTCATATTGGCCTTCCAAGCATCAAGTCTAATATGGTCAAACATAGGAGGGCTATCCATGAGTGCAACCTAAATGTGTGCAAATGAACAATGCAAATGAAGATTAGCAAACTAAGATCTCACTCCTAGGTGGTTAAACCTAAATATCAGGAGCGTAGGCTCTGATACCAATTGAAAATCACCTAGAGGGGGGTAAATAGGTGATATAGCTAATCTATGAACTCAATGCGGAATTTAAAAAAACTTAATGCAATACACTCAAGTGCAAACAACAAGTGATGCACACACAACCAAGCCAAGCAATAATGAATGCACAATATGAATAGTTGCAAGGCACAAAGTAAAGAGAGAGATAGAGAGAGTCAATGGATCAAGCGCAAACAACAAGATATGTTTCGAGGTTCGAGCACCCAGCTCTACATCCCCGCCTTCGACACACGAAGGATTTCTAATCCACTAGCAAGTCCACAAAGAACTCTCACAAGGAGTACCCAACTCCTCTCTTTACAACCACAACCTCCTCCTTGAGGCAAGCTCCAATCCAACAAAACAATCACCTCACAACTTGAGGGATTAGCACAAAGCAATACAAGGATCACCTCACAACTTGAGGGATACAACCCAAGGCACAAAGCCAAGCAAAGATTGGGTTTTTAACTTGGTGGTCTAACAAACAACCACAAACAATTTCTTTCTCCCACACAAAGATCCTATAGAAGAGATAGTAGATTTTAGCTCAAGTGTGGAGAAAACTAATGGAATGGAAACCAAAATCACAAAGAAAAATCCTTGGGAAAAACTGAAACCAAGATATAGAAGTTCAATCAAAATCTTTTCCCAAAACCCTTTTCTTTGGTTTTCCAAACCCTAGGAAAAACTCCAAATAGATTGTTCAATATGAGTTCAAAAACTTCTTTTGATTGCTGTGAAAACACCAGAGAGTAGGGAAAAATTCGCACAAAAATTCTTAGAGAAAACAGGCTATTAATGGGGTATTTATAGCCCCAAGAAAAATATAGCCGTTGGCAGCAGAAAATGCCAGAAATACACTGCCGGTCGACCGGTCCGGTCGACCGTCCAACGGTCAAATTCTGCCCGTTGGCAGCTACCGTCGACCGCCCCGGTCGACCCAAACAAACAGAGAGCTCTGCTCTCAGACCCGGTCGACCCTGACGGTCGACCGTCCCTGTGTCTGCCAAACGTGCACAGATCTGTGCACGTCGGTCGACCGACCCGGTCGACCGACTTCATCCCAAGTCGACTTGTCAGAAGACTAGTCGACTGGTTGAAACCTAGAATAGAAAACTGGGTCAGAAAAATAGTTTAAAAATATTGTTAAAAATCTTTTAACACTCCTAAAAATTACCAAAAATAGTTTTATCATTTTACATTGATATATAAACATGTGATAAAAAGTTTAACTCAAATATCAATCAATATGAACTATTTTTGTGTCTTATCATTTTTACCAAAAACCAAAAACTGTATTTTCTAAACTTGGATTTTGAATAGAAAATACGTTTTGTCCAAAACTCTTCCAAATACAAAAACATGATATTTAAACACTTTGAAGCATGATGCATATGGATAGAAATCCAATATACATGAAACATATATATATATATATATCATAGTTTTTGTCTTTAATTCTAAAAATAAGTTTTGTTAAAACACGAAACCTAAAACACATGAAATAGGTATATCAAAGTAAGTTTGTCTAAGAGTTGAAACATGCATGTATATAGAACAAATCTAATATACATTAAACCATGTAAACTTGTTTTGATATAAAATCTATTCATGCAAACCAAGATCGGTTAAACTAAAACCGAAAACCAAAACATGAAACGTGTGTGTTGTGAACTTGAGCATATCATACTATTCTAATCTTTACAATTTGGATCTAAACACAAAACTAAACTATGGTACCGATGTCTTCTTGTAGAGCGCAAACTCCAAGCCGACTCGATCCAAAACTCTTTGATCCACCGAGCAAGTGCTATATGTGATCTTTGACGCTCGGGCTCTTGAATCAACATGTGAAAGCTTTCAAATCATCTTGTTGAAGCTAATCACCAACTAATAACTTGATTAATGATCTGAAACTAAAATCACAAGATTATTAGTACACATAACTACATGAGTTAATCATCATCAAAACTAGAGTGGAAGGCCTCTGGGCCAACAAAAATGTGTGATGATTTTCATGTCTTCATGATTTAAAGGAATATTGAGATTAATTGACATTTTTTTTGCTTTATTCCTTACTTGAAGGATTTCGTACTAGTTTTTAAAACATTTTCATATTAACTAGTGCAAATTCTTCATTTGGTAGAGTATATGATAAGCTTACTCTTCAATTGGCATCATTGGATATTTTCAATTGGTATCAATATGATTTTTATATACTCATATTTTGATTGTATGTATGAATGCTTTCAAATTTAAATTATATCAATTTCTATTGGTATTATCTTTTCATACATGTAATCTTTTGTACTTTAAGAGAGTGAATCAATTGTTCTTAAAACACAATGTATATGCTAAGCTTAATTCAACTTTCAATTAGTAATTCTTAAAGCTTATGCAATATGTTCTCAAAAATTGATATCAAATATAAAAAAATATATGTTTACTTGATATCTCAAAATGTGTTTCTTAAAAAAAAATCAAAACTTTATTTTAATAAAGAAATATTCAAAATTTTTGATTTGTATTTCCTATATGCAAGGAGAGCTTAACATCTCTCTTACATATAGATTCATGTTGAGTATATTATAAATTGAGGAGCTTAACAACTCTTCTTTATATGATATACGTGTGTAGAGGGAGTTTCACATCTCCTCTTATGCATTACATAATATGTGTTATGTGAGTTAGGGCTTGTCATCCCTTCTTCATGTAATGCATATGTGTAGGGAAGCTAACTTAGCGTCTTCCTCTTCATGAATGTATATCGCATATAAATTTTTATTGATTAATTAGTATTACCCCTTCTTGATCTCTTTGTTTTTGACAAAAAGGGGGAGAAAATTTTGTTTGATTTGATTTTACTTTGAACCCTTTTGTTGATGAGTGACAAAAAGGGGAAGAAGTATTTGAGTTTATATGCATGTTTTCATTGCTTAATGGGGAGAAGTATTTGTCTTTCCTTATTAGTTATGCATATATATTTTTGTATTGCAAATAGGAGAAAAAGATTTTGATTTATGCTTGTTGCATGTTTTATCTCCATACATTGCATACATATTTATGAGCTTCATTGTCATATATTATTGTTTATTTGTTATGCATGAGTTAAGGGGGAGCTTCTTTGAAGCTTTACTTTAATCCATGCATATATAACTTCATGAGTTTTGTCATCATCAAAAAGGGGGAGATTGTTGGCCCAAAGGCCTATCACCCTAGTTTTGATGATGATCAACTCATGAAGTTATGTTTTACTAATGATCTTGTGTTTAATTAGTGACAGATTCATTATCAAGATCTTAGTAGGTGCATAGCTTAACAAAGGATAAAATGTCAAGATTTGGAGCTAGCACGGTGTGATCCAAGGAGCTTTTGGATCAAGCTTGGACCAAGTCAAGAAGATGAGAAGCCTTCAAGTGAAGACTTCAAGAAGATGAAGACTTGTGTCTAGGTATAAGATTTTGTTTTTTGTTTTAGTTAAAAATGTTAAAGATAGAATAGTTGGTGGATTGCTCAAGTATTTATCACACACACACTCTTGATAGTTTTGTTTTTACAAAAGATTTTCTTTTAGAAAAATACATGTTTGATTTTTGGTATTCATGTTTACATCTTTCAACCAAAACTAAGTTTATGCTTATTGTCAAAAACATAGATATTTCATCTTGATTGTGTAGTGGATCATATCCATACACACTATGCTTTAAAAAGTATATCTTGTTTTTGTATTTGATGAAGATTTGGAAAAACATGTTTTGAAAAAATATTGTTTTGGAAAAACAGTTTTTATCATGAGCCAAATATTTCCAAGTTACAAAAATAGTCCAATCTTTTATAACATGCTTTGATTTTGTGCAAGCATGTTTGTATATCAAAGTATATTGGTAAAACTATTTTTGTAGAATTTCTATGTATTTATAGGATTTTATATGAACCAAAAGACTTAGTTTTAAAATCCCAGAAATCTGTTTTCAGGCTTCAGCTAGTCGACTTGCTACCTTTATAGTCGACTAACCCTGAAGTCGGTCGACCGGCTCGGTCGACCGACGTGCACAGACGTGCACGCCTTTGTGCACTGGAGGACGGCCGACCGTACGGGTCGACCGCTCCAGAGAGCTCTGCTCTCTGGAAATTTCGGCCGACCATACGGATCGACCGACAGAGAGTTCGACTCTCTGCTCCAGTGGCTCGGTCGACCCCGGCGGTCGACCGTGGCTCCAACGGTCGGATTTCTGACCGTTGGCGGTCGACCGCTCGGGTCGACCGGCAAGCCTGCCAGACCCCAACGGCTATATTTTTCTGGCCTATAAATTTTGGGGTTTGGTCATTGTTTTGTAACAAGATTTTAGGAGAGGTTTGAGCCAGTTTTTCCCATTCTTTTAAAAGGGTTTTCTCCACATATTTGAGAGCAAATATTTCCTATCTAAAGAGAAGATTTTATTCAAGAGTGTTTAAAAAAGATTCTTTGAGTTTTCCTCCACTATTCTCATCCTAGTTTTTCTCACACAAACACTTGAGCTATCTATTGCTATTTATCCTATAGGAGTGTTGTAGTGAGAGTTTTTATTGGTGATCAAAGTGTTAAGATCACCAAGAGTTCTTTCTTGTACTTTGAGGAGGCGGACGTATGTGTCTGCGTTGTTTCGAGTTCGGGTGCGAACTCCGTGTTTGAGGTGCGGCCTCGGCAAGCTTGTAGGGCTTGCGTGTGTACAGGACTAAGGAGTCCGAGGGCTTGTAGGTGTTGCGACACCGAGGAGAGATCTATTGGGATCTTGCATAGTGGAAATCCTTCGTGTGTCGAAGGCGGGGATGTAGAGCAAGTGTGCTCGAAACCTCGAAACAAAACCTTTGTGTTTGCGATTGCCTTTTCTCTCTCTCTCTCCCCCTTACTTATATCTTGCATAGCTTATATTGTCTTTACATCTACATGCTTGATATATCTTGTGTGCATAATTGATATATATACTTGCTTGGGTTGTTTGCTAACACTTGTATTTAACCAAGAGAGCCAACGCGGCACCTCAACCCATTCAAGGGAATCTAGAGGAGTTTGTCCAGAGCCCTTCACGGGGAATTCGGCAACACTCTTTGGTTATACGTGGTGTTTAGTGTAAGAAGTTTAATTAGGTCATAATTAGTTTTAGCTTCCGCATCATTTGGCATTAAGTGACCATTAGATTAGCCATCACCTATTCACCCCCCTTCTAGTTGAACTTACAGAACCAACTGGAGATGGTGGAGAAGCATCAACCTCCACCGCTTCGATACTTCCTTGGTCTTCGTCCTCTCCACCTGCTGAGAGACGATAGACTTCAACACTGAAGTCTCATCAAACGTGACATGCTGACTCAACATGATCTTCTTGCTTTCGGGGTCCCATAACCTGTAGCCTTTCATATTTCTTTTGACACTCAAAAATATAAACTTCTTTGCTCGCGGATTGACCATGCCATTTTTGGCACTAAAGTAGGTTGGACTTTCAAATTCTCGCAGCAAACCATGACCTTAAGTAAATTTCTCAGACCAAACTTTCAGTGGAGTTTTACCTCCTATCGCAGTCTATGACAATCTATTTATGAGATGGCTAGCATACACAATCGCCTCAGTTCATAACGATTTGTCTAATCGTGCATTGACAACAACTACCGAGTCTTCTCCAGCAAGGAACGGTTTAGCTCCTTAGCCAACCCATGTAATCCATCTATGAAGTGAGTACCAATACCAGTGTTCTGGCCAAATTGTAGGAATTGGTTCCTGTTTCTTTCAACATTACCAATCTGTAGCTCCTTAATCTTCCTACCAGTCTGCTTCTCCATTATTTCCTTCCACTTCACCAACATATCTTGGGCTTCACACCTTTGTCTCATGGGATATATCCAACAATGCCTATATAAATTATCAATAAAGAGACAAAGTACCTTTGACCTCCAAGTGATGCAGTCTTAGCAGGTCCCCAAACACTTACGTGAACACAATCAAGAAGACCTTCAGAGTAGTGAGTATTGGTGCTGAATTTCACCTTCTTCTTGTCCAGAATGCCGTGTTCACCCAATTTCAAGTTGCAGGTAGCAGCACCTTTCAATGATCCCTTCTTTACTGGAGCTTGCAAAGAGTTTTCGCCTCCGTATCCGACCTTCATCTGTCAGACCTATGTGCAAACATCATCTGAAGAAATAGAGGTCTTCACCTGACCTATAACTGTACTACCCTTCAAGTAGTAGAGATTTCTCCGGCGGATGCCCTTCATAACCACCATTGAGCCTTTGGTCATCTTGAGAATACCATCTTGTTTATATACCACAAGACCCAACGTTTTCAAAGCATCAATAGAAATAAGATTCCTTTTGAGTTGAGGTACATACCTCACCTCTTTCAATTCTCGTACTATCTCATCATCCATCTTGATACAAACTGTACCTATCCCTTCCACATTACATGAATGATCATCACCCATGATAGCAACATGTCCATCTAACTTCTCAAAGGTAGAAAACCAGTCCCTGTTCGGGCATCTAAGATCCACTCAAACTTATCTGAGAAACCAACAATAGGAGTAGTAGCAGAGAAAGAGAATACCGATGAGTCTGAATCTGATCCATCCGCCTGTGAAGTACTGGCAGGAGTACTGCCCACCTGTGCGAGATTTTCCTCGGTCATCGGCTCCTTCATCTTACCTTTGGCCTTCAGACAATCAACTTTCCAGTGCCCTAGCTCCTTGCATAAAGTGCACTGGCTCCTCTTCAGATCTCTGAAGCCAGATCTGGACTTCGATCCCTGATCACCCCTGCCCTTCCGATTGGAACTCCTACCTCTTATCGCCAATACCTCTGTTGTTATGCTCCCAGAAGAAGACAGTCTGTTCTGCCTCCTTACTTCATAATTCACAAGAGCAGCAGACACCTCACTGTAGTAAAGAGATTTTCTTCCATTGATCAATGTAAGAGTAAAGATCTCATACTCTTTCCTAGGAAGAGAATTCAATAGAATTATCACCTTGTCCTTTTCATCAATCTCCACATCCACATTAACCAGGTATGTAAGAAGCTTTGTATAGCTATTCATGTGTTCATCAATGGAGCATCCTCTATGCATCTGAAAACGATAAAACTTACTCTTCAACCGCGATTCAACGCTTTTCGTCAGATACTCTTCTCCAGGATCTCCCACAGCTACCTCGCAGATGTTTCATGCAACACATTATACTTGATGTCTTATGTCAACAAGACCTAATCAAGCCACACGCCGTCCGGTTCATCTTATCCCAATCCTATTCCGTCATAGAATTGCGCTTCTTCTCGAACCGTAGAATGTCTTCGAGATTTGATACCGTCAATATATCCATCACCTCACATCTCCCTATACCGAAGTTGTTTTTGCCATCAAACTTCACCACACAATCCTCAACAGATGTGGATTCACAGATTTCACTGTAAATATACTATCTTCAGCCATCTTCTCACTGATTTCTCAAAGCAATGCGGAAGCAAACGAAGTTAGATAAAACAAAAGATAGGATCTTTACCTCCATGCGAAACCCTCGAAGAGTTTTAATCTACTACTCCGAATGAATTCCTCAAGCAATCCACACGCTGTTTTGAGATCGACACACGATCCCACAAATAGTCCAACGCTGCTCCGAGATTGACACACGATCTCCGCCTAACAGCAACTGATGCCCTTGGAATCAACAGACGATTCCACGATGTACCTGGGATGCTTTGATACCACTTATTGCGCGCACCTGGGCAACAACCTCTCTGAGGAATCCACCAACCAGACAGAGACGGATGCAGCCGGAGATGTACCCAACACGACAAGAATAAATAAACAATAGAGAAAGCAAGTCAATATAATATTTAACAAGGTTCGGCAATTTGCCTATGTCCTCGGGGCAAGGAGAGAGGGACTTTATTGATTCAACAATTAATACAAACTAATACAGAGGGATACTTTCAGGAATTCCAGGGATACAATACATGAGGGCTCTAAACCTTATTTATACCCACAGAGTCTCAAGGATTTAGGAAACCCTGATTGGATTTGACTCCAAAACAGGAAAGGAGTGTGAATCCAGAAAGGACAGCAGAACTCGTCTGTCGATCGACCGGCCGATCGATCGGACCTTTGTGCTCGGTCGACCGGCCGGCCGATGTCAGTCGGTCGACTGACACCAACCGAGAGCGGCCAATGTCAGTCGGTCGACCGGGCGGTCGACCGCTCTTTTGCCATGGTCGACCGTTGCACGTCGTGCACGTGGGTCGACCGGGTGGTCGACGGGGCTCTGTCCTGGCCTACTGCATGCGCTGTTCTTGCTCCCTTTGACTTCCGGTCTTATGCTATCTTCCTCTATCTCCTCTATCTCCTCTCTCCCTACACTTAAGTTACTGGTAATATTATATAGGATAAAAATAACAGGTTGCCAAACAAGATTTCCTATTCTCCTGTGGCAATCTGTCAGGATCAAGCTTGTTTAGTTTGAGAATTCAGTCTGCTGACTGCTGAAGACAAACTGTAACTCATTTCTAAGCTATAAGAATGCAATAATTTTCAACCACATTAAGATAAGAATGAGCTCTAGTCCACCAAGTGCTAGTAATCAACCCTCATTATTGTCCACTTTGGTCTTTCGTTGATGAAGTAAAGAAGGGAGATGGTCATGGGAATCTACAAAATTCAAAGGTCACTTCTGCAAGATTATACACGTAGGATATTCGACTGAGTGTCTGAGTGATAATTTGCTTTAACAAAGGAATTTCTTGATGCTCTATGGTAATGGATGGAGAAATTTGGAAGATGAAGAAGCAGAAGAAACAAGCACAAAGGGTTACACTTCCATCTTTTACAAATGGGCCAATTTTTTGCCGTCCAATTGGAGGGTCATGATCAAAAATAAGGCAGGCTTGGAGTGGAACACTCAAAAAGCGTTCAGCAATGAAGATAGCCATCAATTGAGATCATCAATAGCAAGAATGTTCCACAGTGCTGGTTTCCCATTAATCATACAGAAGAAAAGTTCAAGCTTAAAGGGGTTCCACTTCCAACTTTTCCAAATGGGAAAACTTTTCCAGTCCAATTGGAGGACATGATCAAAAATAAAGGAAGGCTTAGAGTGGAACATTCGATGAAGTATTCAACAATGAAGATTGTCATCGATTGAGATCATTACTAGCAAGAATTTTCCATGCTGCTTGTTTCCCATTAATCTTGCAATGAACGTTGACATATGATGGAGAACCAGATCTTGTATTTATTTAGGTCACACTTTTGACTTCTCTTGGCCCCATATACCTCTCTTTTATGTCAATATATGATCATCTGGCTGATACTGAGTGGAAAACAGCAATAAATGATGAAATGAATGCTCTTGATCAAAATTATACCTGGAAGCTCAACCCCAATCCTCTTTAAAAAAAAAAAAAAAACTCACTGTTTGTAAGTGGATCTGAGCAATAAAATCCCAGCCAAATGGTTCTGTTGATCATTTGACTGGCTGAAAGCAAAAAACTCTAAGGTGATATAGTCTTCACATGATCATGTCATATTGACAGTAACTTTTATTCCTGTGGCAAAGATCAATTCTTGTTATTATCTACTTAGCTGCTAATTGTAAGTGGAATCTACCTGGATCTGCAGTGAAAAATTCCTTCCTTTGGTTTGCACAGGATAACCTGCCAAAACCATTGTTGCTTGGGCGAGCAGAGTGGATTTATTTGCAGGTTAAAGAAAGCTAAATATTAGTTAAAAGTGAGACAATCCCAGACACACGGTTTAGAAGGATTAGTAAAGCATTCTTTAAAATTTGGTAAAAATGAAAGACACGAAAATTTCATAGAGATACAAATGATACACAAATCATTTTAGTAGTATATGGATAATATTTTCCCCAAAATGGATGACGCAGTTGGAATTCATAGGATATTTTACGGACAAGCCTCATGGTCTCTGACAAATGGTTCATTGTAGGATATTTTACGTTTCAAGAGGAAGTCAAAGAGAAGGAAGAAGAAGATACTGTGTCAAAGCCTCCTGCTGTGAACTTTGCCTCCTGCAGTCGTTGTCACCATAATAACATTGATTCGCCCGTCAATATCATCAATTTCACCCCTTCCCACAATAACTACAGTGTCACCACCACAGAACTTGAATAAGAGAGATTGAGAGCAAAAGGGAACTCTATAGGGTTTGGTATATAACTTAAGTCAGTGGTATTTGGGTCAGGTTCGATCCCACGCAAATCTGACCTGAACTCATCAAAACCTTTTCAAGTTGAAAAGGTTGCTCGGGTTATATTAGGATTGGATCTGAAACAAACCATATGTTGCTAACTCAAAGGCTTTACAAGATTCACCAACACCTTAACACCAGGCAGGCATTGCTCCTGGGACATTTTTTTTTTTCTTTTCTTTCTTTTCCCATCTTATTCTCTCCTTGTTCTTAACTCCACCAGTGTACCGTTCACTGTCGTCCCAAACCAGGATAAAGGAGGAGAGATGTGGTAAGCCTGTGACATCCAATATAAAACATTGTCACATACTATGAATATGAACAAGAACTAAATTTCGTTGGGGCGTTCTCTACTGAGCGACACGCTACATCGGAACCCAGATATAGTGAAAAGTGGGTAAAGGTTACTAGGTCATCGTCCAGAAGCGTCGCGCCACATCGGCGCCCGAATGTGGTGTCAAATGAGTAAGGGTTCTCACACTTTAATGAGTGGGTGAGGGTAAAGAAGTTAGCTCATGAATATAAGATTAGGTTAGCATTGTGGAACATAGGTTCTCTTACAGGTAGCTTAGTGTAACACCCCGCTCCGGAATACGTACTTAGTTGCGTATCGTATTTTTCAATCATATTTTTTTTATTTACTTCTTGTATTCATTTTGTATTATGAATTATTTATATGATCGTTTTACCTTGGATCCGGATTCGTGGACTCGGATTCAGCCCTAGTCTGAACACGGGAATCCGATCTTAGGTTATTCTCGATTTAGTCTTTCTGGTATTCAGATTTGACCGATTTCAGTTTCAAACATCATTTTCCAATATTTTAGATTTTTCATGATTTTCTAAATTTTCAGAATTAAATTGAAAATCTTCAAAACCGGTGTGGACCAGTGCCATTGATCGATTCTCGGATTTTTAATTTACGAACGGAGTTGAAATTCTAAAAACGGCTTTCCTACAACTTCTTAAAATCACATTTTCTATCTAAATACTTTTTCTGAGAATTTTCTGAATTTATCAAATTTCCCCGGATTTGGTGTCGGCCAATATCGCTGGTTGATTTCAGGATTTTTAATTTACTATTGGAATCAAATTTCTGAAAACCGATTTCACCAAAAATCTTTATATAATATTTATTATTTTTGAGAATTTTTGGGAAGCTTTTCAAACTACTTTATTTTTTAGACTTTTCCGGAGTTTTCGGTGTTTTCCCAGATACCGGAATTCTATCCAGATATTTATTTCCTCTTTTCTCTATTTTCTCTTTCCTCGCTAGACGCAAGTTTCACCAACCTGGATTCATCATTAAATGCAGAGATCCTCTCCATACTACATTTAATGCTCTGCTAATCAATTCCAATCAAGTCAAATCTGACTTTTGTCCTTTCTATTAAACGCATCATTCACGTTTTTCTTGGACGCGGATTTTATCTCCGCGTCTAGCTCTTTGGCCTAGACGCGGGTTTCCTTTTCCAGACGCAAGAATCATTTATATGGGACGCAGGTGTCATTTGATGAAAGGATGGCAATCTTATAATAATATTTTTCCCCCTTATATAACCACCCCCATTTCTTCCTCTCTCTTTCATTTTTTCTTTCTTCTTTCTTCTCCATTTCCAGCAAACGAAAACAGCAGCCAAGCTAGCCACCTTGCCTCCTTCTTTGGCCGGCCACCCTCCATTTCCACCACCATCTCCTCCACCATTCCTCCACCATTCTCCCTCCATCTTCTCCTCCATTTCCAACAACAATAACACACCTACACTACCTTCTTCATCCTCATTTCCACCAAGAAACTCCAAGGAAACCACTTCCACCACCAACTTCACCACCTTCCCCACCACTACCTACACCACCTTAACCACCACGAACCACGCCATCTTTCTCTCTTTGGAATACTCTTTCTAACGAGGTATAGCTTCGTTCTCCGAAGCCTCGTTTCAAAACTCCATTTTCACCATTTCAACTAGAGTAGCACCACCATTGGTTGGATTGGGGCTTTAGCCACCCGTCTCCGGCCACTTCCGGCCATCTCCGACCACCTCCGGCCGTCGCCGGCAACTTGACCGACTACCCCCCTTCCATTCTTCTTTCTTTTCTTCCCTTTCCTTCTTTCTTTTCTTCCTTCATTCATTCTTTCTTCCTTCTCTTTTCTTTCCTTCTTTTTCTTCCTTTCCTTAAAATTCCAAAACCTACGTCCCTCTTCCATTTCCCGCGTCTGCCATTTCCCGCGTCTGCTATTTGCCGCGTCTGCTATTTCCCGCGTCTGTGATTCCCGCGCCTGCTATTCCCGCGTCTACGATTCCCGCGTCTCCATTCTCTTCTCCTTTCTATTTGAACGCGTTTACGCGTTGATTTCCTGGATTCCAGAGCTTGGGATTTCACGGCGTTTTCCGAAGTTCTAGGCGAGTGTTCTCGCTTTCCCATTGGACTTTCCCGCATCGTCGGGTTGGCTTGCATAACATTATGTATTTATATCGGATTCTCGTTTAGTATTGTGATGTACATACTTGTTATATTAACGGTTGACATACACCTGTTTGTATCATACTTGACAACTGACGTGTTACCACCTGGCATGATTTACTACTTAACGCTTGTTCCTCATTATAACATGACTTACCATCTGCCTCCTGACATATAATAATTGACCTGTGATTATCACATTTACGGGAATACTGTACTTGTTATCATGTATTTATATACAGTGACCTGAATCTGTAGTACTTATGTACACCCGAATTCCTGATCATGTCCTGTTCTTGCTATTCCCGTAAATTGATAACTACATATTAAATTATTATAAGACAACTTGTACCCGGTTTGGGGGAAACTGATGGGCCCTGATTAATCATGTTTATGGTGGTCTTATCGAGTCGCGCGTGGCCACATACTTGAGGGATCACCTGGCGGCCACCAGGGATTCCGTGGGGTGTGCTGGCACCCCTACTCCTGTTTATTCCTGCCGGGTATGCACACGCCCTAGGCCTATTTTTATGGGATCTGCGATACTCTATTCCTGTTCGGGCGTAAATAAGTCCCGGTACCTAGCGGTACGTTCTGACTCAGCACCAGATACTCCTGGACCGTTGTCCCGGGCATGTACGGGGCCCATTCGAAATGATGATCATCGAACTTTATCAGTTTTCAAATAACTTGCTCTGTAAGTTGTGAGTGGAAGTATGTGGAATGGGACACATACCGAAGCCTAGAACTTAGACGGCCCCAATTATAATAAGATGTTAATATGCAATTTGTTGTACTGTTCTGTAACTCAGGTTGTACGCACTTGGATTACGGTAACATGAGATAAAGGTATATAGATGAGGGTTTCTTGTTTGGATTATTCCTTCGAGGTACTAATCTCATGGAGCCGTGGCCTAAACCTATACAATCGGATTTGCTCGTAATCGGTTTTATTCGGTTTTATCGGTTTTATATTAGCTTAGGAAATAACTGGTGTTGTCCTATCTACTTTACTTCTCGTCTTGTTACCTTCCCTTATCTTATCATACCACGAGTATTCCCTGCTTGACATCACTTATTATATATCTACTCGCTCCTGCATGCTTATGCTCACAACACGGTTTTCAGTGCATGATTATGATTCAGTTTTATCGATATACTTGTACTTATCTTGGCACGTCATCTGGCATTCGCATCACCACTCGCTGGGGAGTTCCGACTCCTCTGGATCCTCATGTCCAGGTTCTGGAGCTTGGGGCTAGTGAAAGATCACCTAGAGGGGGGGTGAATAGGTGATAATGCTAATCTAGTCAACTCAATGCGGAATTTAAAAACTTAATGCAATACACTCAAGTGCAATCAACAAATGATGCACACACAACCAAGCCAAGCAATTATGAATGCACAAATGAATAGTTGCAAGGCATAAAGTAAAGAGAGAGATAGAGAGAGAGTCAATGGATCAAGCGCAAAACAAGATATGTTACGAGGTTCGAGCACCCAGCTCTACACCCGCCTTCGACACACGAAGGATTTCTAATCCACTAGCAAGTCCACAAAGAACTCTCACAAGGAGTACCCAACTCCTCTCTTTACAACCACAACCTCCTCCTTGAGGCAAGCTCCAATCCAACAAAACAATCACCTCACAACTCGAGGGTTAGCACAAAGCAAACACAAGGATCACCTCACAACTTGAGGGATACAACCCAAGGCACAAAGCCAAACAAAGATTGGGTTTTTAACTTGGTGGTCTAAAACAACAACCACAAACAATTCTTTCTCCCACACAAAGATCCTATAGAATAAGAAAGTAGATGTTGCTCAAGTGTGGAGAAAACCAATGGAATGGAAATCAAAATCAAAGAAAAATCCTTGGAAAAAACTGAAACTAAGATATAGAAGATGAATCAAAACTCTTTTTCCCAAAACTCTTTTCTTTAATTTTTCAAACCCTAGCAAAAACACCAAATAGATTGTTCAATTTGAATCCAAAAACTTCTTTTGATTGCTGTGAAAACACTAGAGAGTAGGGAAAAATTCGCACTAAATTCTTTTAGAAAAACTCTTTCCAATGGGGTATTTATAGGCAAATCTGGAAACTAGCTGTTGGCAGCAGATTTTGCCAAAATAACCCTGCCGGTCGACCGGCCGGTCGACCGTCCAACGGTCAAATTCTGCCCGTTGGCAGCTACCGGTCGACCGCCCCGGTCGACCCAAACAACCAGAGAGCTCTGCTCTCTGACCCGGTCGACCCTGGCGGTCGACCGTCCTAAGTCTGCCAAACGTGCACAAATCTGTGCACGTCGGTCGACCGACCCGGTCGACCGACTTCAGCCAAGTCGACTTGGTCAGAAGACTAGTCGACTGGTTGAAGCCTGGAACAGAAAACTGGTTTAGAAACATGTTTAAAATTTTTTTTTATCATTTCTAAAAATCACCAAAAATAGTTTCATCATTTTGCATTGATATATAAACATGTGGTAAAAAGTTTAGCTCAAATATCAATCAATATGAACTATTTTTGTGTCTTATCATTTTTACCAAAAACCAAAAACTGTATTTTCTAAAACTTGGATTTTGAATAGAAAATACGTTTTGTCCAAAACTCTTCCAAATACAAAAACATGATATTTAAACACTTTGAAGCATGATGCATATGGATAGAAATCCAATATACATGAAACAACTATATATCCATGTTTTTGTCATTTAATTCCAAAATATGTTTTGTCAAAAATACCAAACATAAAAACATGAATAAGTGAGTCAAAACTAAGTTTGTCTAGGAAATTAAAGCATGTATGTATATAGAACAAATCATATATACATTAAACCATGTAAACTTGTATTGATCTATCTATTCATGAAAACCAAGATCGGTTAAACCTAAAACCGAAAAAATCAAAAACCAATATTCAAAACATGAAACGTGTGTGTTGTGAACTTGAGCATTATCATACTATTCTAATCTTTACAATTTTGGATCTAAATACAAAACTAAACTAAGGTACCGATGTCTACTTGTAGAGCGCAATCTCCAAGCCGACTCGATCCAAAACTCCTTGATCCACCGAGCAATTGCTATATATGATCTTTGACGCTCGGGCTCTTGAATCAACATGTGAAAGCTTCCAAATCATCTTGTTGAAGCTAATCACCAACTAATAACTTAATTAATGATCTGAAACTAAAATCACAAGATTATTAGTACACATAACTACATGAGTTAAATCATCACAAAACTAGGGTGGAAGGCCTTTGGGCCAACAATCTCCCCCTTTTTGATGATGACAAAACTCATGGAGTTATATATGCATGGATTAAAGTTAAGCTTCAAAGAAGCTCCCCCTTAACTCATGCATAAACAATAAACAATAAATAATATGCAATAAAGGTTCATAAACATGAATGCATATAAATGCATAAACATAAAGGTTCTAGATACCAATGAAATGTTTAAAACAAAACATGCTCTAGATACCAGTTACAAAACATCCAATTACAAAACATACTCTAGATATCAATTAAAATTAAACTAAATTAAGCTTAATATATGCAAAACATAAACATGCATATAAACTCAAATTCTTCTCCCCTTTTTTGTCAATCATCAACAAAGGTACAAACCAAAACAAAACAAAATCTTCTCTCCTTTTAATACAAAAAATCAATCTTCAATAAGGGGTAAAAAGCAAAACCAAATCATTAAATTTTTCTCCCCCTTTTTGTTCGAAACAACGAATCAATAAAAATAATATTTTCCCCCTATTTGACTAAAACAAAAACAAAAACCAATTAGGGGTGACGATCAATTAGGATATCAATTGAAATATGTCAATGAAGCATCTTGATACCAATTGAAACAAACAAAAAAAAAACAAAAAAAAACAAAAAAATATTGATACCAATTTTAAGCAAAAACACATGAAACATCTTGATGCCAATGAAAATAAACATAATAAATTTTGAATGTCTAAAACACAAAATATTTTGATACCAATTGTAAATATTTTTCATTTTGAACATATGATACCAATTTGAAATTTTCAATCATAAAGTAAGGGAGTACAAATACCAATTGAAAAACAAAATCAAATTTTCTCCCCCTTTATGAAATACAAACTAAAGTAATGCATAGGCTTGATACCAATTTAAAAGTAGTCAATTGAAACAAAGTTAAAGCTCAAGCACTAGCATAAACAAGATTTTGTGCTTAAAGATATAGGGATATAATAAGCACAAATAAAACACATATATGTATGAAGAATAGATACCAATAGAAATTGATATTTTTGGAATTGAAAGCATACATACATACAAAATATATGAGTATACAATAAATGTCAAGATTGATACCAATTGAAAGAATTCAATGATACCAATTGAAATAACAATAAGATCAAATATATATCTCATATTACTACCTCCCAATCATGGTTCAAGTTTTAAATGATTTTCATTTTAAAGCATACATGAACATGATCTCCCATCCATCCTCCCATAGAAGGTAGGGGTTTTCAAAAATAGATTTGAAAATGTGGTATGTTTGAAAATCTCTACCATAGTGAAGAATACGAACTAGTTATAGGAAAACTAGTACGAAATCCTTCAAGTAAGAAATAAAAAAATTGTTTTCATGAAACACATGTAAATCACATGATCACTAAACACTCAAAGTCCATAAAGCTCATTCAAATTCTCATGAAAACAAATCATGAGTAAACTAATAAAGTAAGTGTACAAGTATAATGTGACACATATCAACATGAAAATATTCAATTAGGCTCATATGAGATTCCTTGAAAAACATGAAATTCATCTAAGATGTGAATCACCAATTGAAATCATCTTAAAAACAAGAGATTCATTATAAATGTGAAATCACTTAGCAAACATGAAATTCAAACGATTTAAACTTCAAGGCATATGTATGTCACGTACAAACAAAGTATACATATATATCCTAAACACAATGAGACCACAAAAGTATATGCATGAAGTCACGTGGCTCAAGGATGTATATGTATAAATAATAGTTGGACAAGATGGACATATACATGAAGTTAAAACAAAAGAAATGATGAATACAAGTCAAATGTAAGAATCATCAAAACTAGACTATACTGGTACATCAAGTGAATACAAATGAGCGTTCAAGCACAAACATATATAAAGGTTTATTTGTAGCTCACTAGTTGTACAAGTATGAATCCTAGTCTTAATGAAAACTTATCATCAAGCAAGTAGTCAAAACATGAAGCATAAAACGGGAATTATAACTCAACATGATAAACATAATAATCAAAACATGAATTATTAAAACAAAAAGTCATAGTCAACTATATGATTAGCATGACAAAGACATGTGCATTAGATCTATGATTAACATGTTAGCTAAACATAAAGAGAACACAAGATATATTCCATACTAAACATGGGTGTCTCAACAACTAATCATGTAAAGCATAAGTCTAATAAACATGGCAAAAATCATACTAATCATGAAACAATAAAATATGATTCAACAAAACAAAAATCATAAACATCCACATGATCATTATGTATATGTATGTGCATAGATCTAGGGCATACATGTTAGTTTAAACAGGGTGAGAACACTAAATATAGATCCATATAAAACATGGGTGCTCAAGTAACTAAACATGTATAACACTAATCTAATCAACGTGACATAAGCATAATGAATAATAAAATCAAGACATGCTATGAATAGATGAACATGAAAAGCATGCAAATAAAAATGGGAGTTAGAGAATGATACCAAAACCCATGAAGGTGCATCTCTAGTTCTCCAAACCACGGTGGTCCTCCCACCAAATCCCCTTGAGAGTGAAGCATCCAAATGGTTCTCTTTTAAGCTTAGAACGCATCTACCTCAAGGCACAATACTCTCACGTGATGCGAGAGCTCCCACCTACATCAAAAAGCATAGAGGTGGTCTTTGGTACCCATTTCCTTTTGGGTCCACGGGGGTTAGTATCTTTTCTAACCCAAACAAGATTAGTTGCTAAATTTTCATGAAAAACCGATCATACAAAATCTAGCAAGGTGACCTTTTCGGCCACAATGTGTCATGTGTACACATGAGCATACGTGTGTGGTGGTGTCCGTGGGAAGCACATGTATGCCGTGAAGGGTGTGCATGCAAAGATGGACCTTGTTTCTTGCGAACCAAGGTTTCCAAACGTGAATGATTCAATGTGCATTGGCTCAAAGTGGAGCCCAACATTCAACACTTTTCTTCAAAACATTTATATCATATTCAATAGTGGAAGATAAAGTGGAGCATGCAATAGGTGTGCTAGAAGAAGAAGAAGCTATACTAGCATGGCACACATGAGAATCAATTTCAATTTTCAAAGATTCATTTTTCTTTAAAACCAAATCCAATTCTTTTGTAATTGAATCTGTTGGCCCAAAGGCCTATCACCCTAGTTTTGATGATGATCAACTCATGAAGTTATGTTTACTAATGATCTGTGTTTAATTAGTGACAGATTCATTATCAAGATCTTAATAGGTGCATAGCTCAACAAAGGATAAAATGTCAAGATTTGGAGAGCTAGCACGGTGTGATCCAAGGAGCTTTTGGATCAAGCTTGGACCAAGTCAAGAAGATGAGAAGCCTTCAAGTGAAGACTTCAAGAAGATGAAGACTTGTGTCTAGGTATAAGATTTTGTTTTGTTTTAGATAAAATGTAAAGGATAGAGTAGTTGGTGGATTGCTCAAGTATTATACACACACACACACACACTCTTGATAGTTTTGTTTTACAAAAGATTTTTATTTTGGAAAAATACAAGTTGGATTTTGGTTTTCATGCTTACATATCTTTTTAACCAAAACCAAGTTTAGAGCTTAATGTCAAAAACTTAGATATTTCATCTTATTTGTGTAGTGGATCATATCCATACACACTATGCTTTAATGAGTTCAAAATATCTAGTTTTTATTTGAAGATGTTTTGGAAAAACAATGTTTAGAAAACATGTTTTGGAAAATACAGTTTTATCTGGAGCCAAATATTTCCAAGTTTCAAAAATAGTCCAATTTTTTATAACATGCCTTGATTTTGTGCAAGCATGTTTGTATATCAAAGTATATTGGTTAAACTTTTTTGTAGATTTTAAGTATTTTATGGGATTTTATTTGAGCCAAAAGACTAACTTTTTAATCCCAGAAAACTGTTTCAGGCTTCGGATAAGTCGACTAGTAACCTTTATAAGTAGACTAATCCTGGAGTCGGCCGACCGGACCGGTCGACCGACGTGCACAAACGTGCACGCCTTTGTGTACTGGAGGACGGCCGACCGTGCCGGTCGACCGCTCCAGAGAGCAGAGCTCTCTGGAAAGTTCGGCCAACCGCACGGGTCGACCGACAGAGAGTTGGACTCTCAGCTCCAGTGGGTCGGTCGACCGTGGCTCCAACGGTCAGAAATTCGACCGTTGGCGGTCGACCGCACCGGTCGACGGCAGTTCTGACAAAGCCCCAACAGCTAGTTTTTGACAGCCTATATATTTGGGAATCTCCACTGAGGATTTTGGGGCAATATAATAACCGGGAGTACACAACTCCTCTCTCGATTACAAACAAACCTCTCACTAGAGGCTAGGCACAAAGCCACCAATATCAACCTCACAAATGAGGCACAAAGCCAATACAACAATCAACCTCTCTCTAGAGGAATAGGGTAGAAAGCCACCACTCCAAAATCAACCTCTACCCAAGAGGGATAGCACAAAGTAGGAGGGTTTATAACTTAGTGATCAAAAAATCACAAACCAATTCTTTTCCACAAAAACAAAGATCCTATAGAGAGGATAGAATGATATAGCTCAAGTGTGAAAAAACAAAAAGTTTGGAAATCAAAAACTCAAAGAAAAATGCTTGGAAAACAACTAGAATAAGTTTGAAATGAAGATCAAAAGCAATATCCCAAATATCCAATTTTCTTTGATTTTTTCAACCCTTTAAAACAAATAAAGATGAATTCTTTTTGGCTCTAAAAACACTTTTGAAAATTTATATAAAACACTTGTAGATAGGAGAATTTTTGCTCTTTAAAATCTTAACCAAATCAGCCCTCAAATGGGGTATTTATAACCCCTTCTAAAAAACTAGCCGTTGGTTGCTGACTAGCCAGAATTGGCCTTCCGGTCGACCGGTCGGTCGACCGTCCAACGGTCAAATTTCTGACCGTTGAGCCTTCCGGTCGACCGCCCAGTACGACGGGCCCTGAACCAGAGAGAAACGGCTCTCTGGCCAGTCGACCGCCCGGTCGACCGGGGAAACCTGAGAGTGGGTTGCCTTCAATCGATCGACCGTGCGGTCGACCGACTGACTGACACGGCCAAGTGCACATCCTTGTGCACGTCCGGTCGACCGCTCCGGTCGACCGGCTCCTGGTTCGGTCGACCGGGACGGTCGACCCTAGAGCCTGGCAGAATTATTTTTGGGATTGAAAACTTAGTTTTTAAATACAAAATAAATCTCATAAAATTCTCTAAAATTCACAAAAATAGTTTTAGTATAATACATTGATATACAAGCATGTAAAAATTTTCAACACATATTTCAAACATTTGAACCATTTTTGTGACTTACAAATTTTGCCGAAAGCCAAAAACTGTATTTTCTAAAACTTGAATTTTTCAAATGGAAATCCGATTTTTTCAAAAACTCATCCAAATACAAAAAACATGATATTTAAACAACTTTTAGGCATGTAGTATGTGGATATACTCCAATATACATATAAAGATATACATCAATGTTTTTGATATAATTCCAAAAACAAGTTTTGTTAAAATACAAAACCTAAACACACGAATAGGCATATCAAAATAAGTTTGTCTAAATAGTTGAAGAATGCATGTATATAGGACAAATCTAATATACATTAAACCATGTAAACTTGTTTTGATTCTATCTATTCATGAAAACCAAGATCGGTTAAACCAAAAACCGAAAACCAATAAACATGAAAAACTTAAACAAGTGTGTGTTGTGAACTTGAGCATATCACACTATCTAGTCTTTACAAATGGATCTAAAAACATAATCTAAACTATGTACCGAAGTCTTCTTGACGAACTTCGTCTTCAAGCCGACTCGATCCAAACCGTGATCCACCGAGCTTGACTCCAACGAGTGTTAGATAAGAAATTTGACGCTCGGGCTCTTGAATCACCATGTGAGAAGCTCCAAAACTCCTTTGTTGAAGCTAATCACCTACTAATATCTTGGTTAAGTATCTGAAACTAAACATCACATGATTATTAATAAACATAACTACATGAGTTAATCATCATCAAAACTAGAGTGGAAGGCCTCTGGGCCAAACAAAAAGGGATCGAAGCCTGGGGGTTGCATCACTGGGGTGGTCGGCGGTGTCGGGCGGCGCGATGGCGAGCTGGCCAGGGCGACAGTCGGTAGGCTGAGGAAGTGGGAGAGAAGAGAAAGATATAGATGAGGGGAGAGGGGGGGAGAGAGAGAGAGAGAGAGAGAGATAATGAGTGGGAGAGAAAGAAAGATTTAAATAGGATAGATATTTTGGGATGGTTGGTATTATGCCATGTGGCCAACCAAGGAGATGGGGAAAATAGCGAGAAATATCTAAAGTAAAATAATTTATTTTAATAGGGTAAAATTCTATAAATTCATAAAAATTCCAAAAAAACCCCAGTGGTAGAAAACATCACCCTGAGGATCAATATGAAATTGGTTTTCAGAAATTAATTCCACTTTTAGATTAAAAATTCTTGGAATCAATCGGCGATACCGGCTGACACCAAATCCGGTCAAATTTTGATTAATTCAAAAAAAATCTCCAAAAATGCACTAAAATAGAAAATATGATCCTGAGAAATAATGTGAAAGCAAATTTTAGAAATTTAATTTTGTTTGTAAATTAAAAAATCGACAATCGATCGGCGATACGGCTGATACCGATTTTGAAGATTTTGCAGAATAATTCGTAAACATCACAGAAAATCATGAAAAATCTAAAATATTGAAAAATGATATTTGAAGTTAAAATTGATCAAATCTGACTACCGAAAAGATCAAACGAGCAGTACACTGGGATCGGGTCCCCGATTCAGACTCAGGCTGACTCTGAGTCCAACAATCCGGATCCAATACAAATAATAAAATAATTAATTACAAACAAAAATAAATACGGGAAGAAAATTGAAAAAATGTGATCAAAAAATCAGAACACGTATCTAAGTACGTATTCTAAAAATGGGGTATTAAATCTCCATCTCTCTATCCCTCTCCATCATTCCCTTTCTTTTTCTCTGCCCACAACTGGCCTCCTCACCTCGTCGGTCGACCGACGACCTAGATCCGGCCGACTAAGCCCCTTCCAACCATCTTTCTTCCCTCTCTCTCTCACTCTAACTCCCTCTCTCTAACACTCTCACCACTTTCCCTCTCTCTCATCTATTCTCTCATATCTCCTCTCTCTTCCTCCCCCATCAGCAGGTCAGCACCCTCTCCCCTCTGGAGGAGACCCACACTAACGACACCAGCCCGGCCAACCACCAAACTCTAACGACCTCATCTCCCTCTTTGATTGGACACACAAATTGCATATTTATTATTACATTCTTACATCCATCTTGTAATAAATATGCTAATCACTTTGTCTTAATGTCTAATTCATGCAGGATATGATTAATGAAGGGAGAGACGATAATACTAATAAAAATCGTTAAATTGGATATATATGAATCTATTTGGTTGCTTAAAGATAAAAGAGGATATTGTCAAATCCAGAGCAAATCAGAGAAGATAATATCAGATAAAAACCAGTTAAAATTGGATTTTTAAAGATTATTTGGTTAGCTTGAAGAATCAAGTAGATTGAGAAAAATTAAGAAGTCCAAATGCAACCCTATCAATATACAAAAGGATATTTAAAGGATTGAGATGCATATTCAAAAGATTTAGAGAGCTAAGACACAATCCAACTGAAAATCAAGAGATAAACAAAAATTTATCTCCAACCTTATCAGAAGATCTTTTCTGTTGGGTAAGCGATTTTGTCCATATCTCCACACGCATTTCCCACTTCATCTTCTCCTATAAATACTGCAACTTTAGAAGGCAAAGGAGATGATTGAGCAGAGATAGACTTTAGACTAGGTTTTTTACTTTACTTTAGTTTAGGGTTTTGTTTTTCTGTTTATGTAATTTTTTGATTTTTTCATATAACTTAGAGGAGAGAAGAGTTTCATGAGAGAATGAGAGAAAGCTTGTACCGAAAGTGACGCCAGTGTAAGTAATCTTCTTTTCTTCCATTTTACTTTATTGAATTAAAGTTATATTTTTATGATCTTCTTCTTCTCTTACTCTTCTTCTTTCTGGTTTTGTTGATAATCCAAGTGAATCCTATAGTCTCGAAACTGTCTTGCCCTTGCAGTGCCATTGACAACTTATGGTGATGAATAGCCATCCTAAATTAGTTTAGCTTGCTCCTTTATTTCATAGTCTAGAATGGGAATGGAGAAGATCCTATATGCCATACTTTGATCGCCTTCATGCAAGGTAAATTGTTGCAACAGGTCTAAGATAAGTCATAAATTGAAAGAGGTAAGTAAGTACTTTTAGGTTTTTTTTTTTCTTTCTTTTAATTATTCGGTGTAGAACACACATATCAACAACTCTTTCTTTATTCTTTTTCTTTCCTTTTCAACTTAGTTTTTTAACACCAACTATCACCATCTTTCTTTATCTTCCACTCTTCATCAAATTAACATAGTTTTTTACCTTTTTCTTATAAAAATAAAGAAGAACCTTTAACCATATTAAGTGAACTAAAAGAGAACTTACAACATGCTTCAATCGCAAGTCCCTCCTTGTGGATCATAACTAGCATAGCCACTTGCTATCGCAGTAGCATTGAGAACCTTGCACTTCTATTCTTCATTTTTGAAATTCTGTATTTTCTGTGTAGGTTAAAACTCAATCAAATTTTGGCGCCGTTGCCAGGGAAGGACGATAAGTTTTTCCTTCTAATTCTCTAAATTGGTTAACTTTTTTCTTCTCTATTTTTGTGTGCATGGACTGTATTCAGGAAACTAAGTATTGTAGTGGATATATTGCTACTCTGTACCTCTGCCCAAGAAGGCAGAACATTAGAGCCGCAATTTTGTCGCTCAAACGCGGCTTTTGCCGCGTTTTCGCAATAATTATGGAGGATTACTAATATCATTTTTTTGTAGATTACTTGAAATTTAAAGATTAAGGTTCTGCAATTTTAGTTTTCCTGTATAACATATTCTGCACACTGTACTAACTCAACAGCAAAATGATGATTTTTAAATGTTAAAAATAGTTTAGACTTTGCATTGAGGGCATTTGTCTATTTCGTTATATTTACATTACTATTGAAGAGTGCTGGAGCCAAAGTATATGTGTGCATTGCATGTAGCATAGGAAACATTCTTGTATGATTTAATTATCTTTAGTTTTAGTTTTTGCTATATATCTGCACATTTGCACGAAAATGATTAAGGGTTTGTCCTATAAATAAGATAAGGTGGGAAGTCATTACCTTTCCTTAGCCATCTCCTCACTCACTAACCAAGATTAATTAAAACTGAGTAGACGTTAGCCCCAAGAACATCTCGGACTCAATAGGAGACTGACTTAATAGGAAAATTGATTAGATTTGACTTTTATCAAATCGGTGTCAAAGGTTGGGGATTGAGAGGCAAAACCTCGAAGAAAAATAGCTTGGCATAATTATGCCTGTAGCTTAGGCACGCATATCTCCCACTGATCTTGCCCCTACCTGGCCAATTAACGTGTGATCAGATTCTGCAATATATCCCCCGTGAATAGTCTAACCAGTTAGGAGTCGTTTAGATTTAAGGTCTACACTAACTTAGGCTAGATTTTTCTTTCTTTTGTTTGTTTGTTTGTTTGTTTGTTTTTTTATTTTGACATCTTGGAGATATGGATTATAAACACAATTATTCCAAAGCATATAGTGATCCATACTTCTCCCCTACCTCTTTAACTCAGAAATTACCAACTCGGTATTTCATAACTCTAACCAACCAAATATGTCGGATTGGTCTTATCCAAATTAATATATGCCCCAGTCTTAATATTATGAATAAGACTGGAAAAATCATCATCTCCACTCTTCACAGAGTCAGTTCTTCACAGAGTCAGTGGGGATACAACTGCCTCGAGTCATATGGTCAATAACCTTACCAACATCCAGCTTCATATATACTCCTTTTCAAGATCAACCTATAGAAAAAAAATCAGACTTTGAAAAGATTTTTGAAGCCTTCATTGAGTCCACACGTCAATTCGTAATCTTTATAGACTCGAGCATCTCACAAAATTTCCAAATCCAAGATCCCAACTCCATGTTCCAAGTCCCACAACAAGAAGAATAACCTACTGGCTTAGAAATGAGTATGAAAAACTTGAATCAGTCTAGAAACGATTTTACCCAATCTATCGAAAGGCTAGAAGTACAAATGAGTCCTATAATCGACATCGTGAAAGATAGGAATGAGAAAACTCTATCTAACACATTTTTGACCATTCTGGATTGCCCTAGCCATTTTGATAGGAACTAAGAATCATGGTGTCTTGAAGACCTTAACCAAGATTCAATTTCATCATACCAAGTTAAACTTGATCAATCTCAAATTTTTGACAAATTGACAAGTTTTTCATTCAATGAGATTGAATTTTAATGTGAATGCGACCCCGATCCTGAGCTTTGTGATTTAGTTCTAATTTTTGAATATATGTTAATTCCGGTATCCTTACCCAATTTGGACCCATTTCTCGAGCTAATATTGATTATCGGTCCTATAGATCTTGAAATTTATTCCCTATTTTGGATAGTCACATTCCATTAATGGGAAATGAATGTGAATTTAAATTCTTTGATTTGGAACAACTATTGAACCAAAACCGACTCTCGAACCTAAACTTGATTTTTCCTAGTTAGTATTGATTCATGAACCTTTCATTCTTTAGCCCAAGTCAACTATTCCACCAAGTCACATTCTATTATTGAAGCAAGCTATAAACCATAATGACTCCGAGATGCTATTTCAAGATTGGTCATGTAACCGGGATAATTTTCATGATAGAATCCTGCACAATCCTATTCAATCTAGAGGTGGTAACACTGTAAATAGGAAAGAGGTCATAAAAGGTGGGTTTTATGAACTATCACATTATCTTGATTGGGCAGCAACGCTTGGCCCAATCCGACCACCACCGGAACTACCACCTTGGGGTAACATGTTTCATTCCCTTTCTTTTTTCATGCATATATGCATTCATTCATACATTGAGGACAATGCATGAGATAGGCGTGGGGGAGGGTTCTAACATAACATAGGTTTTCTTTTTATTAATTTTTTTTTAACGTTTTCTTTACTTTTAAAAACTTTTTGAAAAGAAAAATAATATTTTGACCTATTTTTTGTAAGAAATTAAGTTAATTTTAAGGAACAGAAAAATCATAATTAGGATTTCTTATACTTGGTCAAAATAAGATTATTTATTTGATTTTTAGGGTTAAGAAGAAAATTGAAAAAATAATTTAGTCTTGATTTTTACCTTGATGAAATATGCACTTTATACACTTACACACTTAGGGTTCAAAATCAAAGATTCTTATGCCATATAAAATAACAAAAAGGAAAGAAATATATATATAATTCTCTGATTAAGCTAGGTATTTGGCCTCATAAAGCATAAGTATTCACGCCTAAAAGTGGTCCTTGTAATTTATAAAATCCTTAGTTTTGTGGCCTTGTTGATCGAGTCCTTAAGTCCTTGGGGTGTTTTCTCATCTGGTGCCCTAAGACCATCCGATTTGGGAGTCACCGACTAAAAGCTCATTACATGAGTAGATATAAAGCCTAATAGAACTAAGGGATAGTACTGCTTAGTCTCTAAAACTGCATATTTCATTCTACATCTTCACATTTATTAATATTAAATTCTACTAATAATATCTCTCGTGTATGTTTCTAGGTCCATGGCATGAAATGAAGAAGAAGACCCAAAATCACCATTAAATTGGTGATTAAAAGCTTATAAAGATAGTCACTGACCTTAAAGAGTGGTTTCGTCAAAACCAGATGCCCAAAACCAGAAAGCAGGACATGCAGCACCGACAGGGAAACAAGCGGGCAACGCGCAGCAGGGGCGCTCCGCGGCTTTGGTGTGAAGCAGTCGCGCACCAGGATTTGACACATGGCTCCGTACCTATAACCTGGTGCCCAGTTTTGCCTATAAATACCCTGGGATTTCCAGAGCATGAGGAGGAAGAGTTTTGATGTGTATTTAGTTAGTTTTAGGTTTTCCTCTTGTTGTAGTTTAGGGTAGTTTAGTTTAGTTGTTCTTCTTCTTTCTCCCTTGTATTTTTCATTTCTTGTAAATCTTATAATAGGAGAGAGAGTGGTACATGGTTGTAAAGCAAGAGTGTTTGTAATAGAAAGTGACAATTTATGAAAGGTGCTCTCTTTATCTCTCCTTGTTTTCTTCTCTTTAACTCCTTTTACATGTTTAGCTAATTTTCTCTCATGGCAACTAACTACTAACTACTAACTTGCTAATTTCTTATTTGATAATCCACATGATTCTAATAACCTCTACTTGGCCTTACTCTTGCAAGAGCCATTGATGGCTCATGATGATGGATTCTAACACTCTAACATCCTAACTCTCTAACAAGCTAACCACTTTATTCTATGTTTACTCTTTTTTAGTTTCGATGGTTTAAGTGTAGCTTGCACTTGTTTGTTGAGTTTGGATTTGATGAGTTAATATATAGGTTATCCTTTGAAACGCTCTTGAACTAAGGACTAGTCATGGCTAAGAATACATGTCAGGCAACTATCACTAAGAGGTTAGCATGGTTAGTGGAGTCATTAGTAGTTAGTAGCCATAGATTTTTTTTTCTTTTTACTTTTTTTAGAATATAAACAAAAACCATAAATATCTTATCTTCTATGTTCTCACTTCTGTGTTTTCACCGTACTTCTCTTTTCATTCTTTGTTTTCTTTTCTTTTCATTCTTTCAAACATTGAAAAATATTTAACATACACGTAAGCATACCATGTAAGCTTCTATCGTCTCCCGTCCCTATGAATTCGACCCGTTTAGCCTCTATGCTATAACGGAAGTATTGAGGAAGCCAAAGTACACACTTTTCACTATTGATTTCAAAACATACACTTTTCGTGCACGGTTTTTCTCGATCAAATTTTGGCACCGTTGCCGGGGATGGGAACGGTTTGATTTCAAGTTTTTGTTAACTTTTCTTCTCTATTTTTGGTGTGCAGGTTAAATTCTTTAGCATTACAGAAGTCCACACTTGCTCTTGTATGGTTGGGTAAATTCTTATATATTAATATATTCTGTTGCTAGTTTATTTTACTTGTACACTATAATAACTTAAGAACTAAAATATGAAAATTGGATGCTGTAAAACTGTTCAGACATTTGCACCTAGGCACGTATGATTTTAAATTCTAATATACTATATTTTATTCTTGTGTTATTTGTTGGAACCTATTTCGATGAAGACATTCGTGAAGATCAAATTCATTTGGAGCTCTAACATATGACGAATCAAAAGTCCGACATGATCAAGATGTGCCAAGAAGAGTTGATAGAGTGTGGGTTGTATATGTGGAATAGAATGTAAAAGCCTTGTCACAAACACTCATATCACAGCCTTGTTAGTCGACTTACAAAATCTTATAGTCGACTAATCAAGTGTGTAGTCGACTAACCCAAAAGCCCAAGTCGACTAATCCTGTGTCCTGAAACAGCCCAACTCTCTGTTTCTGTATTAGTCGACCAACAATCAACTATAGTCGACTAATACATTTTTCTAGTCGACTAACCCTTGTCCCCAAGTCGACTAATAACTGGTCAAGTCGACTATCAAGTAGTTACAGTCGACTTGAAGTAGTTATTCTGAAACTGTTCATCCAACGTCCACCTACCTAGTCGACTAATAGCTAAATCTAGTCGACTAATAGAAGGAATTTTGCCTAGGTTAGTCGACTAACTCCATGGGCAAGTCGACTAATAGGCAGTTCTGACTGTTGGACAGTTTTCATTATCTGGTCTTTTGTGCAACTGTTTTCAACGTTCCTTTGATTCAAATTGCACCTATTAACTCCCTAACTAACCCTAGTCTTCAGCTATAAATAGGGAAGTTATTGCAAAGGCCAAAGTTAAGAATTAACCAAGAGTTTTTCTCAGTTTCCAAAAAGCCAAAATCTGCAAATCTGAAAAACTGTTTTCTAACTTCAGTCTTCACCAAATTCCAATTCCATTTATGAAGTCCTCTGAAGTTTGTCTCATATGCTAGACCTTGTCCACATACACATCTGTACCAAGGCTTATAGGATAAAAGAGTTGTAATTCTCAAAGTGTTCATTATACACGGGAGGCTTCTTGGTTGAAGAGGCAAGTTGTACAAGGTGACCATTGTACACGGGAGGCTTCTTGGTTGTAGAGGCAGTTGTACAAAGGTAAAGGTGTTCTCTTGGTGGAAGAGAAGGTGTACACATTTGGCGAAGGGGATTCGACAAGTGGTGTACATGTTGTATTGATTTTGGGTGGTAAGATCAAGGTTAAAGGAAAATCTCAAGCGGGTGGCTTGGGGACTGGATGTAGGTCACAAGGACCGAACCAGGATAAATCTCTTTGTTTGCGTTTGTCAATTTCTGAGATTTGTTTTCCTTACATGCAAGTTATTTATTTTGTTTATTTACTTAATGCTAATCCTTCTAGTTTTAGATTTGTGTTGACTTGAGTTATTTCAGATCTATAGTTTCCTACAAGAGATAATTCCGCAATTAGTCCTTATCTCAACGATCCAACAATTGGTATCAGAGCAGGGGAGAGCCAAGTTCATCAACAGGCAACAACCATACCAATTCCAACAATTGGTATCAGAGCGAGGGTCATCAACCGGCATCTACATTCCTACTTCATCAACCGGAGTACACGCTCTGATCCTACATTTGATATCAGGGCGGATACAAGTCAACAACAAAGATGGCAACGGAGTTCTCATCATCCCAGTTCAAAGAAGGACATTCTACACAGCGTCCACCGCTATTTGACGGAACCAACTACAACTACTGGAAGTGTAGAATGAAGATATACTTGCAGTCACTCAACTACGACCTTTGGAATATCGTAGAAGCATCATACACCAAGCCTATAACCAACTACAACGCTTGGAGTGAAGATCAAAAGAAGAACGCGAACCTTGACGTAAAAGCAATGAATGCCTTGTTCTGTGCCCTTACCAAAGAAGAGTTCAACCGTGTTTCAACAGCAACTTCTGCACATCAATTTGGCATACTCTTCAGGTAACACACGAAGGCACTAATAAAGTTAAGGAATCTAAAATATCTGTTCTTGTCCACAGGTTTGAGTTATTTAAAATGGAGGAGAATGAAACCATATCCGAAATGGTTACAAGATTCACCGACATCACCAATACTCTTGCATCCCTCGGAAAGGACTACACCCAAGTTGAAAGAGTTCGAAAGATCCTTCGTGCACTCACACCAGAATGGGAGAAGAAGACAACTGCCATTGAAGAGGCGAATGATCTCTCAACTATGACATTAGAAAACCTAATCGGTAATCTAATGACATATGAAGTGCAGTTAGAAGAAAGGAAGAAGGACGAACGACAACACCGTTCAAAGAAGAAAGAACTCGCCTTCCATGCATCTTCCGACACGGACAATGATGACGAAGAGGAGATGGCAATGCTCTCAAAGAAGTTCAGGAAATTTCTTAAGCAAGGTAAATTCAAGTGTTTTAATTGTGATAAACCAGGACATATGAAGATGGATTGCCATTTGCTCAAGAAGAAAGATAAGTACAAGAGTAAGAAGTTCAGAAAGAAGAAGAACTACGAAGCATCATCAGAATACAGTGATTCATCTTCATCTGATGAAGAAGAATCCACTGAACGTGTCAACCTATGTTACATGGCACTTGAAGATGATGAGGTATCATATTCTGAACTCTCTGATGCTTTTCATGAATTATTTCTTGATCTGAAAAATGAAAAACTGAAAAACAAAGTTTTGTCAAAAGAAAATGAGAAACTTTTAAAGGAAAATTCATGTTATGCATTACAATATTCATCTATAAATTCTCAACAACAAGATGAGTTTGAAAAAGTCATATCATCTTTGAAAATTGAAAATGAGAAATTTATAAGAGAACATTTTTCTGAAAAAGGAAACTAAGTCTTTGAATGAAAGGATTTCTATATTGGATAAAGACATGTTAGTTTTCAAAAATAAATATGAAGATCTTTTGCAAAATGTGACTAAGTTTAATAAAGGAAAAGAAAATTTGAATGCTTTATTATCTTTTCAGAAATTGTCACATGATAATCATGGTATTGGATTTATTGCAAAATCTTCATGTTATAGTAATCCATATAGTTCTTTTGTAAAAAGAAAGCCTAAGAAAAGTAAGTTTATATGGATTCCAAAGAACTTAAATGTTTATGATAAAAATACATATATTGCTTCATACATGCATGATATATGTGATTCTTGCAATTATGTATATACTAACAGGTGGAAACTAAATTCTAAATGGATTTGGAGTCCTAAAGATTAGATATGATCTTTTATATTTGGTACCAACTAACGTTTATCTTGCAGGTACCATATAAAAAAAAATTTTGATAAAGATCAACTATGTATATATATGTACTAATATATTTGTTGCAGGGGGAGAACAAAATATTTCTCTATCTGTTATAACCCATTTCTGCAGGGGGAGGAAAAGATAACATATTTTCTGCAGGGGGAGGACTTGTGCACACAAAGCGTCGTCATCAAAAGGGGGAGAATGTTGGAACCTATTTCGATGAAGACGTTCGTGAAGATCAAATTCATTTGGAGCTCTAACATATGACGAATCAAGAGTCCGACATGATCAAGATGTGCCAAGAAGAGTTGATAGAGTGTGGGTTGTAAATGTGGAATAGAATGTAAAAGCCTTGTCACAAACACTCATATCACAGCCTTGTTAGTCGACTTACAAAATCTTATAGTCGACTAATCAAGTGTGTAGTCGACTAACCCAAAAGCCCAAGTCGACTAATCATGTGTCCTGAAACAGCCCAACTCTCTGTTTCTGTATTAGTCGACCAAGAGTCAACTATAGTCGACTAATACATTTTTCTAGTCGACTAACCCTTGTCCCCAAGTCGACTAATAACTGGTCAAGTCGACTATCAAGTAGTTGCAGTCGACTTGAAGTAGTTATTCTGAAACTGTTCATCCAACGTCCACCTACCTAGTCGACTAATAGCTAAATCTAGTCGACTAATAGAAGGAATTTTGCCTAGGTTAGTCGACTAACTCCATGGGCAAGTCGACTAATAGGCAGTTCTGACTGTTGGACAGTTTTCATTATCTGGTCTTTTGTGCAACTGTTTTCAACGTTCCTTTGATTCAAATTGCACCTATTAACTCCCTAACTAACCCTAGTCTTCAGCTATAAATAGGGAAGTTATTGCAAAGGCCAAAGTTAAGAATTAACCAAGAATTTTTCTCAGTTTTCCAAAAAGCCAAAATCTGCAAATCTGAAAAACTGTTTTCTAACTTCAGTCTTCACCAAATTCCAAATTCCATTTATGAAGTCCTCTGAAGTTTGTCTCCTATACTAGACCTTGTCCACATACACATCTGTACCAAGGCTTATAGGATAAAAGAGTTGTAATTCTCAAAGTGTTCATTGTACACGGGAGGCTTCTTGGTTGAAGAGGCAAGTTGTACAAGGTGACCATTGTACACGGGAGGCTTCTTGATTGTAGAGGCAGTTGTACAAAGGTAAAAGGTGTTCTCTTGGTGGGAAGAGAAGGTGTACACATTTGGCGAAGGGGATTCGACAAGTGGTGTACATGTTGTATTGATTTTGGGTGGCAAGATCAAGGTTAAAGGAAAATCTCAAACGGGTGGCTTGGGGACTGGATGTAGGTCACAAGGACCGAACCAGGATAAATCTCTTTGTTTGCGTTTGTCAATTTCTGAGATTTGTTTTCCTTTACATGCAAGTTATTTATTTTGTTTATTTACTTAATGCTAATCCTTCCAGTTTTAGATTTGTGTTGACTTGAGTTATTTCAGATCTATAGTTGCCTACAAGAGATAATTCCGCAATTAGTCCTTATCTCAACGATCCAACATTATTGTGATCTTGACGGAGGTGTACATATTACATAGTATACAGTTAGGACAAATACGTGGGTGATTTACTATCTTTGGGTGTTCATTCTTATCTATATTGCACACTTGCACGAATTGAACATAAGGGCAAAACTCAATACAATATAAGGTGGGGAAGTCATTACTCTTCCTTAGACCAAAAATCACCTCCTCACACGCACAACCCAAGCCTAAATAAAATTTGCTAGACATTGGCCCTAGGGATATTTCAGACTCATTTAAGAGATTAACCTAAGGGGGAAGTTGTTAGAAGTTACTCTTGTCAAATCGGTGTCTAAGGTTGGGATTGAGAGGCGAAACCTCGAAGAATAGTGGTTTGACATAATTAGGCTCGTTGCTCCGGCACGGATCCAACTAATCTTTCCCCTACTTGGACGATTAACTCATGATCAGATTCTGACAATATACCCCCCGTGAATAGTCTAACCAGTTAGGAGTCGTCTAGGTCTAAGTCAACCCTAGCATATGCTTGTTTTCTTTTTCTTTTTATTTATTTGTTTATTTATTTGTTTGTTTTCTTTTTTGCAAATATGAAATGAATTTTAACAACAACAATTTTTCAAATCATAATATGAATCCATATTTCACCCCGGCCTCATTTGACTCAGATAATTTCAACCCGGATATGTACAACATGAACCAATCATATAGGCCGGATTGGGATTATTCGACTCAATACGACCTATACTCCCAATCTTATGACCACAATTTTCAATATATTTCAACTTTTCACAGAGTCAATGGGGATTCACCTACCCTAAGTTAAATTTTCAACCATCTTGTCCACAACTTCCACAATTCCATTTTTCAATTTTGATACATATACTCCTTTTGCTGAACCACCAATTGAAGAAAAATCATTATGGAAAAGAGTTTGAAAGAAGTGATAGAGGACAAAAAATAATTTGAAAAAATGGTAGCCTCATCATGTCCACAAAATTTGCAAAATTCATACAGTTCTTTTTCAGAATGACTCAAAGGAAAATCATTGTCGGAAAAAACTATAGAATTCATGCAAGAGACCGAACGCATAATGCAAGATACGATTGACTTCGCATATCCACCAGATGTGCATACGACTCACGAATCATGTCATTTTGGAAATCCAGCTTCAATTTCATCATATCAACTTGAACTTGACCAACATTAACCTCTTGATAGTTTAACAAGTTATCCATTTTTTGAATTTGAACTTGAAGATGAATGTGAATCGGAGTTTCAATTTAGCAATTCAAGTTCAATCCTTGAACCAATATCGACTCCTGTAGTGTTACCTAAACTAAGTAATGTTCTTCAGCCAGTTTTGATTCCTATAATTCCTGAAACTGAATCGATCATTTCACTCATTCACATTCCTTTCGTGGACGAAAATCAAGATTCAATTTTCTTACATCCTTTTGAACTTATCCAAAATTTTGAGAACCACCTTGACATTTTAGCAAGTTATCCTTTTTTCAAAATTGAACTTGAGCTTGAAAGTGATCTTAAACCTCAAGTTGGTGACTCCATTTCACTCTTTGATTCAATAATGACTCCGGTATCTTTATCAGATTTTCTCTATTCTGGAGTCAACATTGGATCCTGTACCAGTACACTGTGAAATTGAATCACTAATATCTTATGATCACACTTCAGTGATGGAGAAAGTGTGTGAACATCAATTCTTTGGTTTGGACCCCATTTTTGAACCAATTTTGACTCTCACCTTTGAGTCTCGACTTGATATGAGTCAAATTTTCGAGTCGGTATCGATTTTTTCTCTTGTTCCATTGAGTCCAAATCAATCATCTCTCAAAATCACACTTCATTGTAGGATATTGAAGAAAATGACTCAGTAATTATTTTGAAAATTGAAAATTAGATAGGGATAATTTTTTAAATAAAACCATTCACTAAATCATTCTTTTACTGGCTCATATTAGAGAGGTCACTGGTGGGTTTCTGGAAGATCCACAATTTTTGAATTGGGCCGCATTTCGTGAACCAATTAGACACCACCGGAGCCACCACCATGAGGTAATTTTCTTGCCTTCCCATTTGTTTCATGTATATACACATTCACGATGCATTGAGGACAATGCATGAGATAAGTGTAGGGGAGGGTTTACTAATATAGTTAATTTTACATTTTCTTTCTTTTACACTTCTTTTTAGGAACTTTTTAAATTTTTCTTTTGTATAAAAACTTTTTTCTTTTCTTAAAACTTTTTCTTTTCTTTTTACAAAACTTTTTGAAACAAGAAAAATAGTTTTGATTTATTTTTAAGAAAATAAAGATTATCTTAGGAATTAGGAAGACCTAAAATTATGAAATTTTAAACTGAGTCAACATAATAGCTTTTTTTTAAATTTTAGAATAAGAAAGTAAGATTGAAAAGATAATTTGATCCTGAATTTTTTTCCTTATATTTATGCACTTCACACTTACACATTTTTTTGGATTGAAATAAAGACTGATAATGTTATAAAAAATATATAAAAAATGATGATGATAATAAAAACCACTTATTGAAGCTGGGTAATTATGCCTCAGAAAGCATGATTATTCATGCCTAAAAAGATAGACAAATCAAAATAATCCCCTATAATTTTGTGGCCTTATTTACTCGAGTCCTTAAGTCCGAGGGATGTTTTCTCATCTGGTGCCCTAAGATTATCTGGTTGGGAGTCACCGGCTAAAGGCTCACTATCCAAGTAAATAAGAAAGCCTAATGAAACTAAGGGAAGAAAAAAAAGAAAAAAATAAATATACACAAATCAATGGCATGAAAGTTTGAGTCGATATCCAAAAAATCTTCACAATTCACAAAGTACAAATTTTTCTAAGAGTTTTATGAAAGATCAAAGCATCGATTCAATTTTAAATTCTTACATTTAATTTATAACAAGATTTTACATTTGGACTTAGTTTAAGGAAGAATAATTTCTGGTTAACATCTGACCTTGGATCACTTATATTTTCACAAAAATACTTCAACACTTTTCTCTATTTCAAAATGTGTTTTCAAAAATACTGACATTTGATTTCTTTTGTTGTGGATTTTGTGGGTGTAATCTGCTGAAAACCCTCAGGAGATAAAACTCCCCCTAGGGAAAACTTAGAGGTTTAATGGTTTGCTGCACATGCTCAGTGCAATCGCGTCACTTGCGAAAGTGATGTAATAATTTTCTTAATTTTTTTGTTTTGCTCGGGACGAGCAAAAAGATAAGTGTGGGGGTGTGATTAATCTCTATAACTGCATATTTCATACCACATCTTCACATTTATTTAATATTAAATCCTGCTAATAATACCTCTCTTGTATGTTTCTAGGTCCATGGTATGAAATGAAGAAGAAGACCCAAAATCACCATTTAATTGGTGATTAAAAGACTATAAAGATAATCATTGACCTTGGAGAGTGATTTCGTCAAAACCAGGTGCCCAAAACCAGAAACCGGGACATGCAGCCGACAGGGGGACAAGTGGGTAGCGCTAGCAGGCGGCGCTGCACGCATCGCCCTGGTACAGCCGCGGGGGCCGCGTTTTCGCGGCTCTGGTGTGGAGCCGCGCGCCAGGATTTGACGCGCGGCTCTGTTCATGTAACCTGGTGCTAAGTTTTGCCTATAAAATCTCCTTTGTTCATGTACCCTGGTGCCAAGTTTTACCTATAAAATTCTTAGTTTTGTGGCCTTATTTGCTCGAGTCCTTAAGTTCTTGGGGTATTTTCTCACCCGGTGCCCTAAGACCGTTCAGTTTGGAGTCAACGACTAAAGGCTCATTACATGAGCAGATTAGAAAGCCTAATAGAACTAAGGGATAGTACCATAAAAAATTATAAAAATAAGGCATAAGAGTTAGAGTTGAAGAACCCCAAGTCAAATTTTCACGGTCATGAAGGTGCATATGACTTAGAGTATAATAATAGATTAGATGAGAAATACAGTTTGACTCCTTACCTTCCTTGATAACAAGTTTTTGAATAGAGATTAAGTTTAAGAATGAAGAGTTTGATTTTCACATAACTTATAAATTGCTTTATTCTTACAAAAAATACTTCAAATATTTTCTCTTTTTTTCAAAATGCTTTTTCAAAAATACTAACAGTTTGTTTCTCTTTCTTTATGGTTTTTGTGGGTGTAATTCACTGAAAATCCTTACGAGACAAAAGTCATTCTCTAGGGATATACCTAGAGGTTTAACAGCTTGTTGCATATGCTAAGTGCTATCACGATTCCTACGAAAATGGGTTAGATTATGTTGGCTTTATCTTTCTTTGATTTGCTTGAGGACAAGCAATAGATAGGTGGGGGGTGTGATTGGACACACAAATGCATATTTATTATCAAATTCTTACATCCATCTTATAATAAATATGCTAATCACCTTTTCTTAATGTCTAATTATGCATGATATGATTAATGAAGGGAGAGAAGATAATACTAAATTAAGATCAGTTATATCAGATTTTTATGGATCTATTTGGTTGCTGAAGATAAAAGGGGATATTGTTGATCATACACGTGCATTACATGTTTTTATATCGTATGTGCCCCATTTCTGCATTTATATTTAAATAAAATTTGTGATCGAGCCCAACCTGCACAGAAAAATACAAACTTTTATAACAGTGTCAGTCCTCAATACTATCGCTATAACAAGTGGTTATGCGGGTCATGATCCATAGGGAGGGACAGCGATGGAAGTTTTGTGTTAGTTTCTTTCTTTTAATTTATCAAAACTAGTTAATACTTATTTTCTCAGTTTTATAAAAAAAAAAGATATTATGTTAATCTAAAAAGGAGATGGTAGAAGAAGAGATGTGGTTATTTTTGTTGTTTTATTTGCAAAAGAAAAGGATGTGGCCTAAAGGCCCATCACTCTAGTTTTTATGACGATTAACTTATATAGTTATAGTACTAATGATCTTGTGTTTATATAGTTACAGATATTTGATCAAGATCTTAGTTGGTGTTTAGCTGCAATAAATGATTCAAAGTCAACTTTTGAAGCTAGCACGTATTGATTCAAGAGCTCGCGCCTCAAGTACTCAAGAGGAGTTTAACTCATTGGATCAAGATTTGGACCAAGTCAAGATGAAGAAGAAGATTTTCAAGAGAAGATTTTCAAGAAGACTTGAGTCTAGTTTTGTAAGTGTTAAGATGTTGTGTTTTAGATAAAATATAAAGGATAGATTAGTTGTGAATTGCTCAAGCTAATATACACACACACACATAAAATTTATATGTATTTTCAAAAAATAGTTTTGATTTTGAAAAATAGTTTTGATTTTTGAGCTTCAAAATATATATATCTTTATGTTCATAAATAGAGTTCATCAAAATAAGTTTATATGGTTTATATGTGTTTTGAATTTCATACACACACATTGTTGGTTCAAATGTTTCGAAAAAACTTATTTGGTGTTCTATATCATGTGTTTGAGTTTTGTATTTATCAAAATTGATTTTAGAGCTTATTGTCAAAAATATTGATATTTCATCTTATATGTGTATTGGATCATATCCATAAACACCAAGCTTCAAAAGTGTTTAAATATCTTATTTTTGTATTTGGAAAAGTTTTGAAAAAATCGTTTTCCAATTTGGAGATTGACTTCAAAAAATACAGATTTTTATTTAAGGCAAAATTTTTATATTACAAAATGGTTCAAAATGTTTGTAATATGTATTGATTTTGATCAAATATGTTTGTACATCAAAATATTTCAATGAACCTATTTTTGTAGAGTTTATGTGATTTTATGAGAATTTATAAAGATTTAAAAACCAAATTTTAATACCCAAAAATGTCTGACCAGGCCTTCTGCCGGTCAACCGGCTGGTCGACCGATACTGAAGTCGGTCAACCAGGCGGTCGACCGATGTGCATATGTTTTTCGTTGATTTTGCAAAGGGGAAAACTTATAAAAAGGGGGTCGAGGAGCTAAATTACAAGTATTCTAAAAAGATTACAAGTAGATCTCCTCTGAGATTCTGAAGAAGTGTATCGATAGGAGTCTGGTCAGTGCGCGATCGCTTTGTCCCTTTGACGATGCGATCGATGGGATTCCTTCTCGCCTGGTTCGGGGAATCAGAGAACAGAAGGTTGGTAGAACCCTCTTGTACTTCTCAAACTGCCTCCGCTTAGGAATTCCTTCTCGCCTGGCTCCAGAAATTCCTTGAGAGGAAGGAAGGTATTAGGGTATCAAACCTGATTAGAGAAGTAGTTTTCTGAATTCTTGGAAGCTAGAGAATAGATCTCTGTTTAGCCGTCTCTCTCTGTTTTTAAGCCTCTTCGCGTCGTGCGTGTTCTCTCCTCTTGGTTGTATGCCTCTGGTGGCTATTTATAGGGAAAGCAGGGGTATAATTGTCCCTTGAAAATCTGAAAACAGATTGAGTCAATCTGTTTAAATCTAGTAAGTAGCCTTGCTGCGAGGCTAGAATCAGCTTCTGCGAAGCTAGGAATAACAGGTAGGTCGATCTCCTGATCTGTTTTGATTCTTTCTAAATAATTGAAAGATCTCCCCTGATCTTCTTACTTATTTTAGGAGAGTCAAGAGATTATGACAAACAACTGCCAAATTTGATCTCAGATTTGATCTTGATTAGATTTGATCTTGATCTTGAATTAATTTAATCTCATCTGAGATTTAATGGTCAAAGGTCGACTATGAAAGACCTGCAGCGGAGCTGCCGAGTCGAGCTCGCAGCGGAGCTGGAAGGAGCATCTGGCGAAGTTAGAAGAAAGCTCTCCAGCAGAGCTGGATAAACATCTGTGGTGAAACTACCATCCTTCTGCGCGGTTGCGTGTGACTTCGAGCGAAACTAACTCTTTGCAGAGTTAACTGAGTACTTCAGGCAAAGCTGTGAGTTAGCTCACTGATAGAGCTTTGAATAGCTTCAAGGCGAAGTTGAATAAACTTAGCCTCTCGGGCGAGGCTATCCCTTTGGGCTCATGTGATGCTAAGTGTTGAGCTAACTTAGCATCTTAGACCTGCTTAGGTCTCTTCAGAGACAATCTGGGCTCACTGTCTGCTTCAGTGGATCAGTAGAGTCCAAGTTGCTGCTTTGTCTCTCGGAGATGGGTACAGAACTGGTCGTCAGTTTGTCTGTCACTTGTCTTTTAAAATGTCAACAAGTTTAGACATTGTTCAGGCCAGTAAGAATCTTGTCTTTTTTTAAAGTGTCAACAAGACCCCCTTCAAAGTCTTTGAAAGTCTGCAATGGAATGTTACTAGCTTCGAAATACTTTGAATTGCTTTGATTGATGGTATATGAAGTACGAACGTCGCCATGGTGGTTGAGTTCAGCTTCGCTTTCAATCCTGCTTCCGGATTAGAATAAGTCCGCCAAGGAGTCGTGTAGATTCGCGATTTTGGGTAGCTTCGCGTCTGGGTAGCTCCGCGTCCGAGCCTCCCGGAGTAGATTCGCTTCCAATTGGTCTTGGAACGTCGTTCTTTTCCCGAGACTAACTGCTTTCAGCTAGTTACGAGAAGGATTATTTTCTTTCCCGAAGTTGAAATAACTTCTCTTGCATTAACGAGGGAGATCATTCCTTCCTTGAGCATTTTCGAGGGAGACTATTCCCTTTCTCAAGGCTCAGTAAATGCCTTAAATTTGCTCGCGCTTCTAAGCTTGAAGCAGCGGCGGTGCGATCAGGCCATGAGATTATAAATAGGACACTTGAGGTCCTCTGCAGAGAAGCAGCCTGCTCATGACTTCTCCTGGTTGTTCAGAAAAGTATATTCAGATTTCTGAAATAGTGGGGGTACCCACTCTGGTCATTAACGGCCAAGAACTGGTGAGTCTCGGTCATCCAGAGACTTTACTAATGAACTAATGACTTTAGGGAGTTTATCTCCCTTAATTTAGCTTTATCAACTGCCTCAGGGATTGATTCCCTTGTTCTTTATTTTGTATCTGACTGATCTGCAGAGAAAGGTTTCAGCCCTATTTCCCAGCTTCCCGGCGAAGCTATCATTTTTGCTTGATCAAAGAAAGATCATTGCATGCTTGCCTGCTAAGTTCGCCACATAGGCAGGAATCGAGACATAGTCTCTTCAAGGTTGAGCCAGTCTTGCTATACAATTGGGGGTCACAACTGTGTCCCTCTGGATCAGTCTGGCTTAGCTGTATAGGCGAGGCTAGGACTTAACGCTTTTTGACGCTCCTTCAGTATAAATGTCTTAGGCGGAGCTAAGACTTGGCTTACACTGAGCTAGCCCATCATCACTGTGCAAGCGAGGCTATCTTCTGCTTAATTGAAATCCATCCTTAAATTGCAACTGAATTGGATATAAATTGCTTCGCCCCAAGAATTTGCCTTAGCGTGCCATGCTTGCATTTTTTCTTCGTTTTACTGCTAACCTGTTTTCAGTTTGCATTGCAGTGAGCTATGCTCACCAGTCTTTTATTTTGATAAAAGAGACCAGAATGTTGCCTCTTGCTTTTCCAGTGAAACTTTAAATTCTAAGCAGGAGGAACAACTGGGGCAGTTGATGCGTGTTGCCAAAAGAGGTTGGCAGTCGCTTATCCGAGATGATCACTTCGAGAAGGGGCTGGTAGTCGTTTATCTGTAAGGTCTCGGATCCTTGCCAATTTTCATCAAAGACGATCCAGCTTCTTGATGGCAAAATCTGCCATTATGCGAAGGATTACGGCCTTATGCAGGAGGAAGGCCTTTCGTGTCCAGTTAGTTTCGCTTGAAATAGATAGGACCACTTGTATGACTATGAAGCAATGATTCGTTGTACGAAACATAACCTTGATATAGCAGTATCAATGTATCTTCCCTTTTGAATCAATAAAAGTTTGTTTTGTGCTGTTCTGCTTTGTTTCTCTCCTTTTGATTCTAGAACACCTAGAGTGAACCGACGGAGCTAAACTTCCTGCGAAATTAAAGACAGAATCCTATCTGAATCAGGAACGAGCTTCCAGCGAAGCTGGCATGAATTTCTGCGAAGTTATTCATGCGTCGCGCTAAGTCAGCACTAGACTCACGGTGGAGTTAAGGTTCATCTTTCGGCGAAGTTACTCAAACGTTGCATGAAGCCGACGCTGAACTCACAGCGGAGTTAGCCCTTAGTGGGGCTGAAGTAACGCTTCTTGGGAAGGCGCTTAGGCGCCGTTTCAAATTAATTTGAAACGATGCATGCGCTCCTTTCGAGGAGACGGAGCTTTAGGCAGTCATGAGCCTATAAAAGCCTGATCGGGCTGAAAGAGAAGGCACCACTTCTCTTTAAATTTTCAGAGCACTGCAAGCCTTTCTTCTTCTTTCTTCTTCGTTTGAGAATTCAAGAACTTTTACAGTTCTCCAATGGCTCCAAAAGACGAGTAGGAAAAGAGGTAGCAACCTCTACAACGGAGGGTCCTTCTCCTCCTCCGGTCATCGAACGACCTATCGTGGGTACGGATCTTTCCCTTTTGATCAGAGATTTTCATCTCTCTTTTAAAGCCAATTCTGGCTATCTTTCGATGAATCCAGAATGATCAATCATGATCTCGTGGTCTTAGGGAATTCAATTCCCTGAATTTCTATTGATTCTTGATTGGGAATCTTAGAACCGAAGGGTCCCTTCTTCAAGCTTCCAGGCGAAGCTATCCCTTAGATGGTTCACATCCTATTGAATGATAGGGTGCGAAGCTAACCTTTGGAGTGTAACTGAAAAGGACCTTAATGCCCTTAAAATAATCTTAGGCAATAATACCTTTCTGACGAAGTTAACCCCTGGGGCTTTGTCGGTTCTGTTGTTCGAGGTCAAGCTTCCAGAGCGAAGCTAACACTTAGATATTTTCCCATTTCCTGCCTTCGTGTGGAGTGCGGAGTTACGCTGCAGCTGTGAAGCTAAACTTCAGGGCGAAGCTATCATTAGGCCAGCTTCGCTCGGAGAGCGGGCCTATGCCTTAACAAAAATTGCATTCTTGTTTTAGCTCTTGTTGGCTGATGAACTAATCATAGTTTCTCCTTATTCTTGCAGTGCACTATACTCCTGGTCCTCTGAACAGTCTCTTTGGCACAGCAGGGGGCTAGATGGCAACGTCAGCCTGCAGTTTTAAGGGCAGGCTTCACTATTCAGTGAGCGAAGCTCTCCTGCTCGGGATGCACTTATTCATGGTGGGGATCAGCGCACCATGAGGAGCATCTTAACTATGCTCCCCTTGAAGATTTGACCGAAAAATCTATCGAAAGCCTGCTTCATGTTTGGAGATGCAACGCCAGACAACGATCACTAGCTGCTAGCCGGAGAGGGGCAGTGGATTTTCAAGTTGGATGGCGAAAAGTACTATCTCCCATCTAGCAAGCGGCATTTTCCTTGTCCTTCTTTTAATGCGTGACGAGGGCTCGAAAGATGCAGTAGCAAGTGACTCAGACTACTGACTCTGCAGTAGGGAAGTTGATAATTCCGTCTCCTGGTTACACAAGGACGGGTCCTCCTCGCCACATATTGGGTCTCCACCCTGGGAATGTACTTTCCAGACATCCCAGTGGGAGAAAATCCTGCGGTGGCTCAGACCTTGAAAATCAGTTCTTTAAAGTTTGTGGCAATTATCCAGCCACTGATTTCAGGACTCCTGGGTGGATTCACCCTCCAAAGGCAAGTGGAGGACTTGACTCTATATGTCCTTGCTCATTTTGAGGAGGATCTGGAAAGGCTGGGGCTTTATGAGGCCGTCAGGGCGACCTGTTATGACATTCAGATGAGCGTTAGCGAACTTCTACGCCATCTTGAGTTATACTGCCCGGCTACAGGGACCTTCTTCACCCCTATTGGCGAATTGGGTATGGCTCTGCACGAGATGTGGAAGTCTCTGCTCTGCCTTTGGGTCTATCCCATATGAAGAATATTTTTCGTGCGAGGCGGAATTGGCACTTCTGGAGAAGCAGGAGCCCGCTTTGCTTGAGACCTACCAGGAATTGATGTGTCACTTGTACATTTGCTCCAGCAGCATGGAAGCCAGTAAGGGAGCTTCATGCAGTTTGAAGAGCTGGGAAATTATTTATTCCCGACTTGGAAGGTACTCCTGAAGCAGCTCATTATGGAGTTGCAGATGAAGACATCTTTCGCCGGATGCAAGAGCACTCTTAAGGGGATTTGATTCTGGAAGAAGATGACGGACCCTATGAGAAAAGGTGATATTCTTCGGAGTTTCCACCACCAGGCTCGTCGACCGACGTCCCGGAAGGCACTTATAGCTGGTTTCTTAACGGTCTGGTGAAGAGATGTGTGGTGCCATCTTCGTCTGGCGATGTCATTCATACGACTGTCTTATTGCCTGCCGTTCGTCTAGCCATGGTCGTTCTCTTGGACTTCTTCCAACCATGGTATGCTGTATTCAAAGAGGCCTTCGTGCATTGACGGAGGCTTTCTGTAGGCCACAACAACGAAGCAGGGAAAGGGGACTATCTTGCCTCGCGACGGACCAAACCCCAGAATAGGTTGCCATATACTTATCTAATGGCATGGTTCGCCCTTCACTGTCCTCCATCATCCAAGCTAGAGAGGAGCCCAGAGGGTGTTCGAATGCGCGCTTCCGTCGATTCGAGGGGTGTTCATGGTCAAAAACTTATGTGGCTGCGGTCCGTAAGCCGGTGTGCCATCATGACGTCTATAGTCTTTTCCAATGCTTTCCCTACATTCGCGATGCGAGCTATGGTGAAGAATTCAAGGATGTGGAGAAGGGCAGACGTCATTGAGTCGGGGAATCTCGAGTGGCTGGGTTAGCATCCGGCCATCACACATGTTGTATAGGAGTGGGGACACCTGTTACTTGGAGCCCTATGTCGAGTCGGTTTGCACGCCAGTTTGGGTATGACCAAACTGTATGTAGGCAATCCAAACAGCAGTCTGCCTTCATGGGGAGTCTTATCGATGGAGCTCGTGCCTGGCGGTTCTTAATTGCTGGCTGTACGAGGCGCGACTGTGCATGCGCTAAGAACTCCGAACCTTCTGACGACCCTGGGATTCTGCCAATGGTATAGAACTTCAAACTCTACACCCACTAAATTTCTATTAATTCCTTTGGTGTGAAGTTAATCTCTCAGCGGCTGAAGCGGAAGGTCACTGAGAAGAGCGAGGGTAAAAGGGTCCGCGTTCCAGGCTCGGGGATTCATCGCCGTTGATGATAGTGAAGCCTCGGATGCAGGAAGTCCTCATTTTGAGCGGATACGGGTGCTGAAGCTCCAACAGCTGCTTCTGGTGGGGTAGGGACGGCCCCATGGAACATGTTGATGTGGAAGAAGTGGAGGAAGAAGATGCTGACGTCCACTTCAAGCGAAAGCGGGAAGGTGGATCTCGTAGGAAGAGGGTAGTGAAGAAGCCTCGTCGCTACGCTCCTACGGTTGTTGCGGAGGGTGAATTATCTGCAGAGCCTCCTCCTCCTG